>JAHBCN010003278.1:0-77589 GCA_019359885.1 Listronotus oregonensis | reverse complement strand
AAATTTAATGTAAATACAAAACTAAAAGTTAATATTACAAAAAGTTGACCAGTATAATTCCTTTTTAACAGCTCCCAATAGAGAACACGTAGTGACACTTTTATGCATCCTTTTACAGTCCAACTTGAGAGGTCTAGAAATTTCCACTTTGTTCATTCCTTCATCCCTAGAGTGCCCAGACTATGGAACCTGCTACCCGCAGAGCAGAAGATTTCCTTTTTCCTCCAAATGTGTGAATAAATCCATCTTACCAGAGTGACACTACATATTGCTGTTGAGATCTGCCAAAGGAAGAATTATACTGAATAATTTCTCCGTAAAAATACCTTTCAAAGAGCAACAGATCCGTTACAGCCCGTCAGTGGGCAAAAAAAAGCTTTTCTGTAAGCACAGGGTTAATAATAATTTCTTTTCTGAAAGCTCCTAGTACAGTAACACGTGGTGTCACCCTTATGCACCCCTCTACAGTTTTTCTGGAAAGGTCCCGAACTTCCCACTTAGTTTGTTCCTTTATCCCTATAGTGCCTGGACTGTTGAACCTACATCCTGCAAAGCTTTCCCTTTCTTTTCCAAACCACGTGGACTCTCCCAATATATTGAAACGAAAAATCTGTGACCGCGCTATTTATACCTCCCTACAGACACACCAATGAACAGCAGGCTGGATTTTCCTGTGTACACAATGAATAAATTGGTATTTACAAAAGGCTTAATTACGGGAAAATAAAGAGAGATACAAAGAAAACTCAAGAGGCACATTTTGTTTAAAACAAAAAATTTAATTTGAGGAAATGATCAAACAAAAGTTTTACCAGTGGCGTACCATACGTAATATCCGTACACACGCCACTGACTTATGAAGTTAAATTTTTTACTGTTTCGAGGGCACTATCAAATAGGGTTGTAACGGAACTTCGCCTCCGCCTCCGTTACTGCGGAACTTCCGCAAAGAATCGACCTCCGCATCCGCCTCCGTAAAATTTATGCGGTTTTAACGGAGGTTTATTTACGATAACATACAATGCGCAAGAAGAGACGCTACCGCTCGGCTGCGTGTTTGTGAGTGAAATGGTCAAGATTTTGCTTGTTGCAAGTCGAATTGGCGATGACGAACCTTCTGTGGCCAAGAAAGTTAGTACATGTACATGTATGTATGTTATGTACCCATTTGAAATAAATATTTTTGACTTTAATAAATCGTTAACCTCCGCATCCACGGAGGCGAACCTCTTCTCCTCCGTCTCCGCCAAGGAGGCCTCCGTTACAACCCTACATCAATATTATGCTTTGGCTAAAATTTCGTTCCATTATTTTTAACGTTCAAAAGTTATTACACTGAAACGATTTTTTTTTTATTTTTAACACCTTGTCACTTAGAAACCAATACTCATAGAGCAAAATTTCACTAAAAAATATTCAAAAAAATGCAGATATTTTTGCAAAATTTGGGACTTGATTACAAAATAGGATCAGATTCACAAAAAAAAATAAAAATAGAGGATTTCTTTTTGACAGTACGATTTTTCCCTGGGGGCTACCGAAAAAAAAAAACAATTTTTCTTCCCAAATTCTAAAATGATTTTTTTACCAAAGTGTCTCCATTAAGGCCAATAGCATATGGTATATATTTAATGTCACACTTTTAGATAAAAAATTTTAAAATCCCAAAGCCGCTATCTGACTTAAAATATATTCTTTATAAAAAAATATTTTAAAAATACGCACCTATAGTAAACTGCTGCCATTTTGCTAATTTAAACAATGTTTTATTGTTTTTTATTTAGCACCTAGATTTTTTATTTGCACAAAAAACTAAATAAAAATATTTTTAAACTTAGATATATAACAGATCACTCATAACTTAAAACTGCGGCTGTATTTAATAAATCGCATTTATTTACCCATAATATTCATGATAAGTACATTAAAACAAAAAAACTTATGACTAACTTATCTAGTCTGGTTAGTTGGACAAAGGGAGCCTAATTAGTTAGTAATCCCACTTTACTGAATTGCTTTGTTATTATTATAACAGTAAGTGGGAAAAAATATAACCAAACATTCTTTTCAAATAAAATTTTGGGTAATTGTCTCGAAAGTTGCCCCCACTCTGATTTCGACCAAATTTGGTATACGGGGGTTTTTTGGGGCGCTGATCACGAATCTGAAAAAAATCGGCAACGTTTCGTTATCGAGATATTCATCATCAAAGTTGAAAATCAAACTAACCTTATTTTCCCTTCTTTTTTGCACACGAATTATGATTTGTACACTAAATTTGCACATAGTATTTTATAAACACCTTTTAAAAACCATTTTTTATGTTTATTTTACACCTTTTTTCCATTTAATTGCGAACCTTCACTTTCAAACGGAGCAGCCTTATTTGCTGAATAATTCCCAAGTGAATTCATGGTTGCGGCGTTTGAAAGTGAAGGTTGCAATTTAAAAAGGTATAAAATAAATATAAAAACAGGTTTTTAAAAAATGTTTATAAAATATTGTGTCCCAATTTAGTGTAAAATCAAGAATTCTGTGCAATAAGAAGGAGGAATAGTGTAAATGAGGTCAGTTTAATTTTCAACTTTGATGATAAATACCTCGAAAACAAACGTTGCCGAATTTCTTTTTTTAGATACGAAAGGGGGGGAGGAGAAAAATGCAAAAAAATATAAAAAAATGAAATATAAATAAAAAAATACGTTAATTCAATTTTTATTGTTTTATATGCGTTTTATGTGAGAAAAGAGTAAAAATAATGTACTTTTAAATATGAATTTTGCGCCATTATCAGCCAGCCATTTTGAATTTTCCGATTTTCTCTTTAAATTCGTAATAAGCGACCTCGAAAACCCCCCGAGTATAAGATTTGGACGATTATTTATGCGTTTTGGAGCATTTGGTAACATTCCTTTTTAAACGGTTGTACTTTTGGATGCAATTATGCAGTCAAAACAGTCCATAAAAAATTCTAAATGACCCAATTAAATTTAATTATATTAAAATTTAAAAACTTTCACATTTATTCTGTGTTTTAATTGAACATCTTTAAAAAACCCTTGAAAAATGCCCAAAAATCACAAAAAATGCACTTTTTGCATATTTATGCATTTTTAGGAACTTTCCTCACCTTTTCGAGTATCTGGGTTATAATTTTTCGATTTCTCAAACCTCAAATAAATATTCTAACTAATAAAATCTAATGGAGATAAAATTTCCTGAAAATCACCTATTTTTCATTATTTTTGACGGCCTATTAAGAAACTAGCCAAAAAACCACGAAGGTTAGACATTGTTTTATAATAAACTATTAATTTTTGGGTTAATAAATACGTCTTTTAGAGCATATTGCTTTTATGTTCAGCAATAATTTTAAGTGAGACGGAACACGTCTTCCCTTTCTATGCTGATGACGCTCATGGCTTTTTCAGTGTTTCAATTCAAATGTCAAATTTGGTTTGTATTTATTCTCAGCAAAAAATGAAAAAACTTACTTGATAAGTGAATAGTTTCCTTCTGGAATGGTAACATCAACATACACGTATCATTTGCTGCTTTTACTATAGTTCCATCAATTTTCTGAATTTGAATTTTAAACTCTTCAAAACGTTTTGCATCATTTTTGGCATCACCTTAGAAAAAATAAAAACAGTAATTAATCAAATGAAAAAACAATCCTATTGTCTTGGCGTATATGATAAGTGTTACTCAGTTTTGACACTTAAAGAAAACTTTCTATTCTTCCTATACACCATGACTCTCTCTCCCAAGACGCGTCTTGCCCGCCTCACGGTATTCGTCATTAAGATGGAATGCCCAGTAAATATTAGAGAAAACAAGCATGTACATATAGGGCAAATAATAATATCATTGCCCTTCAGTGGGATATTAAACCCTATAATATGTTTTTGTTGGGATTACTCGCTGGAAAGCCTTTAGAGAATGGGACCGCTTCGGTCCTAGTCCCGGGTTTTAATGACTGAGCCTGCTCAGTCCTATTGACCCCTATGAACTGGCAGATCGCCTGAAACAGAAAAAAGAAAGAGAAAAAAAATTCAGAACACTGATCTTCGTTTCGATGGCAAGTCTGCCACCATTGTCAAGATTAAATTAAATTAAAAATAAAATAGAAATTAAAATTAACTATTTAAGAAATTATTTGTAAAATTTAGGAAATTCTATGTAGTTTTTTTATTATTTATGACTGCTCGATATAGTCCTACCGGTGAGTCCCGTAAAGCGGGTGAAACACGTCTAGGAAGAAAGTCATAGAATTTATTTTTAAATCGTCCTAAAATAGATATAATAAAAAAATAAATTTATTAAAATAAAAAAATTAGCAAAAAAATTTATACTTTGACCCCTAACTTAACAGAGTCTGATGTTATCATATTGTATACTACAGGTAAACAATAGAACAATATCTAATCAATTCTAAGCACTGAATAAACTTATAAATATTTTATAAAAGCACTACAACTCATATATTCCCACCTGCAATCCCATGAATATCACATTAGTTAAAATCTAAATAAAATAATTAATAAAAAAAACTGGAAAGGACCCCGCAATTTTCTTATGGAAAATGGGTTTCGGTCAAATTTATTCAAACTCTGCATACTGATAGTTCTCAGCACGCTGATCAAAAATCTCTACAGGCACAAAATCCGAAAACCCCTTAAAAATCACCCTCAAAGATCACTGGGATTTTTCTTATGAAAAATAAGTTTCAGTCAATTGTTTTTTAACTTTGCATATAGTGCGACTAAGTCTGTAATTCACCGTTAAATGATTTTGGAAGTACATGAATCGAGATAAAACTTTTTGCATTCTCTTTGAAAACAGATCAACTACAAAGTGTCAGAAAGGGATATTGGATACTACGAAGGGGGTGTTTTTTACCCCATTTTTTTACACCCTACGCCCCTAAAAAATACATTTCACTTATTTTTTTTTCCATTTTTAAAAGTACATATAGGTTTTTTGGGCCACTAAATTCAAATATAATATCAGACATTACATTTAAGGGTTAAATTCACCATTCTTTACCCCCTAAACCCCTAAAAAAAAATCGCTAAGAAAAAAGTTTTTCCCCATTTTAATGGTACATATAGTTCGAATAGGATATTAGAAATTATATTTGAAGATTGGAAGGGGTGAATATACTCTTTTTTACCCCCTACACCCCTAAAACATACATTTCGCTAAAAAAAAGTTTTTTCCCCAATTTTAATGGTACATATAGGTTTTTGGACCACTTAATTTAAATATGATATCAGAAATTATATTAGGAAGGGTAAACTACCCCTATTTTCATTCCCCCTACATTTATTGGATCGATGAATTTAAATCTGACCCAAAAAGCTATATGTCCCATGTGTAGGATGTAAAAAAGGGTGTATTCGGTCCTTCTAAGCCCCCAAATGTAATTTTTAATATCATATTCTAATTTAGCCACCCAAAAAACCAGTATGTACCATTAAAAACGGGAAAAAACTTTTTGTTAACGAAAGGTATTTTTTCGGGGTGTAGGTGGTAAAAAAATGGTGAATTTAGCCCTTCTTAGCCCTCAAATGTAATTTATGATATTATATTTCAATTCAGTAGCCCAAAAACCTATATGTACCATAAAAAATGAGGAAAAAACTTTTTTTGGCGAAATTTATTTTTTAGGGGTGTAGGGTGTAAAAAAATGAGGTAAAAAACACCCCCTTTCGTAGCATCCAATATTCCTTTCTGACACTTTGTAGTTGATCTGTTTCTAAGGAGAATGCAAAGGTTTCATCTCGATTCATGTACTTCTAAAACCATTTAACGGTGAATTACAGATTTACCTGGACTAAGTTGCGAAGTATCTACATAAAGATGAATTAAACTTTATGATCTTTCCAAATTCAGAAGTCTGTGTCACTTGACACTGTTTATTAACAAATTTTCTTTGGGATGTAGCTATTCCTAAGCACTTACTATTTACATTAAAGTTTAAATTTTTTAAAAATTAAAAGGCAAAATAATAATTTTAATGGTAAAAATACACTTTTGAAAATGAAAAACACAAGATTACATAGCATTTATGTTAACAAGTAGTTGGAATATGATCTATTTAGAGAATCTAAGTTTTACAACATAAAAATTTCATTTTTTTACAAAGTTACACAATTTTGCATTAGTCAATTGACTCAATTGTGGCCTATGGATTAGTCTTTATAAAAATGTTTAATAATTTTAAAAAAGAAATAAAATATGCCTTACCTTTAGGTACGAATCTGACTACACTTTGCTCCATTGAAATATTATTTATTACTACTCGAAATAACAGGAAATGTGTAAATAGAACAAAGAAATAATTAATAAATGATTGTATTTACATTATTTTTACTACCACTGCAATTTACAAAAATCCTTTACACCCACAAACAAAAAATCAATTTAACTTGTTCCAGATATACATTTTGACGTCTGTTTATTTAAATGTTGGTTTAAGAGTTATATAAAGATAAAACGCTTTGTATTTATGTACATAAAAGGAAAAAAATTAAAGTTCAAGAAAAAAGAGGTTAATTTTTTTTGAGTTGTCAAAGAACTTATAAAAAAACAATACTCCCTTCGTTTTAAAAAAGAAAAAATTGATATTTGAGAAATATTAGTATAGCGTTATGTTTCTCTCAGTTATTGATTGGAAGAAGAGAGAAAGTAACATAATCTTAGATATATTTTTCTGTTTACAGATCATGATTAGAACAGCAAAGTGACGTCAACACTCGTTGCTGTCATGTTAAACAAACATAACCTACAAACCTGCCAACATAACCAAAACTATTGTTTTGAAGTGGTTCGTACGTTTTTCAAAAAATAATAGGAAACATAACGATTTGGGTTAAAAATGACAAAGCTAATGGAATGGTTACTGGTCGCCGGAGCTTTAGGTTCAATTTGGCTAGCCCTACTAACGAATAAAATAGAAAACAGCCTAGTAACAGACCATTACACCTTACTACTGTTTTCGCCTGTTATCTTTGTGGCGTTATTTGGGGTAAGTTAAGAATGATTCGTTGTCAGACTTAAAAAAAACATAAGTAGTTTAGGTTTGGAGTAAGAACCTATGCCACTTCACTACAACTAGCATTAACACAGACAACTGCTAGATAATATAGTAACAGCTACGGAAACCTAAATAGCAAAGGTTTTTGTACAGAAAGTCTGTGCTGTTTACGTCTTCTGACGGCTTTAAGTGTTAGTAAGTATTTTTGTAAGTTATAATGTTTTCTATGTGTTTTTTAGATATATGCCCTTATATTAGTACTATACCGAGTGTACACTTTCAATAACTGTGATGAAGCAGCTGAGGAACTACAAAAGGTATATTTATTATTCATACTCTTGTTTTTATTGTATTAACCCAGTGGTTTCCAAAGGGACGCCGCAGGCGCTCCTGACGAGTCAGAGTTTGAGTTACATTTATACTTTGTACATATCATGGAGCACTTTTTTCGACACGACTGTATACATATTGCGAGTGAGGGCGCCCTGACAAAATACTAAACCTGTAAGAGCGCCGCAAACTAAAAAAGTTTGGGAACCCTTGACTTAACCTGTTAATGAAGATTTATTGAAATGTGTAATTTTTTACTTACCGTGCCCATCACCAACTGTAGGGAAATTTGACACACAAGGGTTTTTGAAGGTACTGATCACAAATAAAATGTCAGTTTTTTGCGGAAACTTGTTATTTTGGAGAGCCCCCAATTTTGACCAAACCTCAAAACTGTACTAGGTGCCACCTTGTTAAAACTGGCTACAGCTAAACCAGATCATATGATAAAGCACTTTTTATTTTGGAGGATAAACTCATTTTTACAATTATTTAGTCATCATTTTAAATAAAAAATACCTAAAAAAAACCTATTTTAACTTTTAAAATAATGCTTGAAACAATTGAAAAGTGCCAATTCTTCAAATTTGAACTGAATTCAGACTTTTTTTGTCAGAAAATAATAGTCCATGAGCCCATGACACTGCCAACTTTTAACCTCGAATTATGGCTTGTCAGGCATTTTAAAGAAAAATATTGATCTGACATGAGTACAGTTTTACATCAAATAAAATATTACTAATATAATAAGTATTACCAATAAAAACAATAGCGTAAAGTATTCGTGGATAACTGGTCTTTAAAACACTTGCTCTATTTCCAGAGCACCCGCCTTAATATCAACTTATACTTTAATATACTATTGTCTAACAAAAGCCAAAGTTGCGCTTGGTCCTTAGGATAACATACCTACACGTATGACAATAATCTGTCACCATATTTTTTCATTATCATTAAATTTCGTTTGGTTTAGATGGCATATTGAGTACAAATTATTCCAAGATGACTATTTTTGCACTGTTAGGTCTATTTTCATTTCATTTCAATCATCCTGTAAAATCAATCAATAAATGGTCAGCGTATTGCCCAATATTCACTGTTTAAAAGGCCATACTTGGTACAATTGGCCTTTTTTTACGGTGGGCTGACAGTCTATTATCATAAAATCATTCAGTTTGGATGTAATCTTCGAGCATATATCTGACAAGCATGAACAAGCGTGCGAAAGGGAGAAAGAATAGGTGTATAACATCTCTTTCGCTTCACGTTAGGCTGCCTCTAGTAGGTATATGCTCGAAGGATGTAACCAGTTTTAAAAAGCAAGAATTTTAGGAGACTGTGCAGTTTTGTGGTAAGATAAAGTGGTGTGTCATAACTTAAAAACTAAAGGCTTGTGCAAGGAAAGTGACTTCAAAAAATTATATACTAATTACTAACTAAAAAATTATTAAAAATTGTTTTTTTTTATAAATAATGAATGACATTTTATTTTTAGGAAATTGCAGAAGCAAAAGCAGACCTTACAAGACTGGGTTTTAAATTTAAAAATGTGAAATAAATCTATGTTTTTAATTGTTTTTATTTTTAAGTATACAAACATTTTGTAATATATCTCATATTCATTCCTAAATAAATATTTTTTAAATTATACTTGAGTTTTTATAAAAGATTTAGTAAAAACTAAACAAAACAACAAAAAATAAATAATATTGAAACTAAGGTTTAATGTAACAGTTTTAAATTATGAAAATTGGATAACATTTAGATTTATTTAAATATTAATAATTTTTGAACTTTTTAAAGACTGGGTTTTATTGTAATAATTAGTAACTATTTACTTTATATACTTTTTATCATATTTTGGTGAAATTTGTCGTGATATATCAGATTAGGAAAACCAAATAATGGAGAAAGTAATTTAGAATTTATTTTAAAATATGATACTAGCTAAATAAAAACAAAATAGATACATTTTAGTTTCTTTTATAAACTCGTTTGTGGCTCTTTATTAATTATTTAATTAAACAACAAGTTAGCCTTGTTTTTAAAATATACTCTCTCAATGAAATAAACGGCTGTCAATGAATAAGCATAACATAACCTGAAAAGGTGGGAAAATTCTACATAGAAAAAGCTTTTGTTTCAATAAGTTCTCGTTGGGTTGCTCGCTTGGAAAGTTTCTAAAAAATGGGACCACCTCGGTCCTGGTCCCGGGGTATAGCGAACTGAGCCCGCGCGGTTTTATTGACTCTATGAACTTGCAGATCGTCTGACAAAAGAAAGAAACAACCCCAAAGAAATCAAAAACCTATCTACGTTTCGGTGGCAAGTCGGCCACCGTTGTCACGATGAACTTAAAAGAAAAGAAATTAAAACTAAACTTTTAAGGAATTTTGGTTTAAAAATTTAGGCAATTCTGATAGCTTTCTTTAAATTATGTCAGGTGTTGGTAGATAGAAGGAAGTTGTAACTTTTAGGCGTAGTTTTATATTTATGAAAAAAAAATGTTGAATAATAAGAAAGATTACAATCGACAAAAAAGTGATTACAAACCGAAGGGCAACATTAACTTTTCTATTTAAAAAGAGAAAAAATCAGTAATTGACATACGTTGGTATTAAATAGGGAACTAGACTTATGGAGAGTCATTTACTTTCTGTAAATCCTAAATGTTCCTAATTAATAAATATATTTGTTTTCAATTACCGATGTACTGTAACGGCCATTAAATTTTAGGCAATTCTTTTTCCCTTTCGTAAAATAAGCTTATGCCACATTCTACTGAATATAAAAACCTAATAAAGAAACAGGTGTCCGTTGTCAGTGTCTAAAAATATTTTTTTAAATGTCAAACTTAACTTTGGATCAAAAAGTATTATTTATTCATTATATTGAGCATTGAGGTTGGCCGAAAGGGATGTGGCGGAAGAGCTTAACATCCCAAAGAGTACTATTCATGCTGTTAAAAAAAAATGGCAGGAAACACTCCTTTGAGAGAAGAGCTGGAAGTGGTCGCCCCAAACTATCGAATCAAGAAGAGGACAATAATTTAGTTAATGTTTTGAGAAACCAACCATTTAAACCTGTAGTTACAGCAAAAACGGAAAGCAATTTCCCAGCATCGGTTAGAACGGCACGGCGAAGAATAAGGCAAATATTCGAATTGCGCTGCCACCCGGCAGCCTTAAAACCGTTATTAACAAATTCAAATAAAGAACAACGCATTGGATTTGCTCTACGATTTTACTTGGAACCTCCGATTTTTTGGGAAAATATAATATTCACCAATAAAAAAGTGTTTCAGTCGTGCTACAATGGGATACTTAAGGTATACAGGCCTCAAGGAACACGATTTGATAAAAAATATACATACACAAAAGGACAGAAGTAGTGGGCGATTTTCGGTAAATGTTTGGGGGTGGCTGAGTGCACAGACTTGGTGTATGCTATTTTTTCGAAGGAAGGTTCAATGCGGAGGTACATATAGATCTATTACAGAATATCATGCTTCCTTCTGTACTGGATCGATTTCCGGACAGAAATTTTATCTTTTAGCAAGATAAGTGTACCGTTCATACGGCCCGGCAAGTCGATGAATGGATGGAAGAGCAGCGTATCAGGGTTTTACCGTGGCCCGCACGTAGTCCGGATTTAAATGTTTGGGGCTTATTAGTTAAAAAAATAAATAGGGAAAATGAGTTTAGGCCGCAAAATGTAAACGAACTTAAGGATAAAATTTTAGAGGCGTGAAATGAGTTACGAGGAAATCCAGACTACGCCCGGGCTTTGTCCATTCGATGCCTGGAAGGCTAAACTCTGTCTTGGAAAAAAACGGGGCCGCAATAAAATATTAAATTGTTAGTTTTTATAAAATATAAATATTTTATTTTACCTTTTGCTTTATTTATAGTAATTAAAAGTAAAACAAGGTAAAAAAGAGCGATTTACAAAAATTGGCAGAAAAGTCAAAATTTGACAAAATGGAAACATATTTGGGCTGTTCTTGGGCTAAACCGACATTACCGACTCCGAAAATTGTTCTGCGTTTTCTCAATTTCCTTGGTTAAAATAAAGAACATGATTAGTATTTTTTATGACTATTTTAGTAAGAATTCTTTAACGTGCAAAACACATAATAATGTGTGTAAATTTTTGAGAACATTTATAGCAAAAATTTTCGGAATAATTCTCATGTAAAACAATAAATCTGAGTTATAGTTAATAACTATAGAAAAGGGCAATATAACTTAGTAACATAAAAAATGGTATAGGTCATAAATTACAAAATTTAATTCCAATGGTAATTACATCAGATCTAGAGCTTAAACATTTTTAATGATTCTTGTAATTGATTTTACACTAATTTTTAAAGTCTATTTTAAATATTTAGACATAAAAAATAATAACTATTTCTATGTTATTGCAACATAATCTATATAACAATAAATACTACATTTGATAATAGGAATAAATACTATTTTTTTTCAGCAATTTATTTCTACAGTCGCCAAGACAGAGTGGCACAAACTTTTGAATTTATAAGGGTATTTCAGAAATTTTAAGTAAAATATATGTTTATTAGCTTAACTATAGCCTAGTTCTTACTTTTGTAACTTGACCTTTGTTTTATTAAATTAAAAAAATAAATTTTAAAATAATAATATCTTTAATACTTATAAGGTTAGGCATAAGAAATCACAAAATTATTTTCTAATATTTGTAAACCCAGAAAATATATACCGGGTGGGTTTATCACCCTTTTGAACCATCCTGTAAGCAAGTAATGGCATAAATAAGCCAGTTTAGAAGTTTGAGCCACCCTGTATATATTATATTTACAGGATTTAAACCGTAAGTATTACAATACATGTTTCAAAATTTTAACCAAATTTTTAAAAGGGTATATAGATTTCATCAAGATTGGACAAAAAGTTTGTAAATATTTTTTTTTCAAAAAAAAAACTACCACGAAAAATTTAGAAATCATATGCTGATCTTTCCGAGTTTTGTTTCATATTATGTCATATTTTCATTTTTTAGTGTAATTAAACGATTTTTTTACTTTAGTTCTTAGTTCATTAAAATTACACACCCCTAAATAAATCCAACTTTTATTTTTGAAACGTTTGAACAATTTGAACATCAATCAAAAAAACAAGTTGAAATATCTTTCTATTGTTAAGAATTATCTAATATTTACAATAAGGTCCAAACCCAACATAGTTTTTTAGACCAAAAGCCCACAATAAACGACAAACATCAGGCATTTTCTCAGAGATGTTCATACATCTTCATGTATTTTAAAATATTTTTAGGTAAAATGAAATAGTGTTTTTGTCACAGGTCTGCTGGCAATGAAAACAAACGTTTTTTTAATAATCTATAGTCTAAGCACATGAGAATTTACTTAGAAATGCAGCATAATAAAGCGTTTGTGTTAGAGGTTTTTAATCGAGGAGTTATTTGACAACGTCGGGAATTCCTCAGGGTTCTAAGCTGGGACCTGTGCTGTTCCTTTGCTTTATCGACAGCCTAAAAAATGTTATAAATAATTCGGAGTATTTGTTCTTTGAAGATGATTTAAAGATGTATGCCTGTGTCCATAACGTTAGTGATTGTATCAAATTACAGGAAGACATAGACCTCTATATACAGGGCGTCCCAGAATTTGTGGGCAATCTCTCGGATTCTAATAGAAAAACTAAAAATATTATGACAAGTTCCCATAAACTTTTTTCCTACAAGCCTTTCCTACGGAGATACAGGTACATAACGGACGACCCTGGAAATCGTTTTTTTTTAAATAACTTTTAAAACACTAGGCGTAATTTAATATTTTTTTAATATGATGGTTACTAGATGAGTCTTCTTGAAATAAACCCATCAAATCATATTTGGCTTAATTAGTTTACCAGGGACGGACTATTATTAGAATATGACAGAAAAACGAGAATTTTATGAAAAAATTAGGTTTAGTGACCCGTACTACCTCGCTGGTGTGAGTTGCGACTTTGCCGCAAGGACACTTTTGTAGAGCATTCAATTCTCAAAAAATCCCGTCTTTGGGCGAGACGATAAGATAAAATGCTGCTGAGTTATAGAAATTTAAAAAAAGGATCAAAGTTTACATGTTTTTTAAATGGAAAATTTTCACACGCTTTGGGCGAGTACTTAATATTAATATTAAGGGCTGAAACTTTAAGCGAATTTTTTTGGAGGTATTTCCAACAAAATTTCAAGATGGGACCGAAAGAAAATAGTCGCCTAAAAATCACCCTACTATGCCAGTGTCGCTAATGTACTCCTTCAATTATATAAATGATTTCTAATAAGAGTATTTCCTGACCTGTTAAGTTTGTAAATAAGAAATAAATAAATACATAATCACAATTAATTAACTTTTAAAACGTCAAATTTACCCAAAATTTTTAAATGACGGTTATAACAATTTTGAAACATACTGTATAATTTAATAAACTAGTTATATCACTAAAAACCATGGCAAGGATTCACAGGTTTACACACACAATAGTCGGCGTGAATAATTCTACAGTTCGGATTTAACGTCAAAAATTTCTCGACTCCCTCCTTAGTGACTCCCGTGTAAGTCACATCCAATAGGTCTAAACTTAAATTTCTAAGGTTGAACAGGGCAGCGTCTGTGACTTCGGTATATCCTCTTAGAGACAGTCTTCTTAGTTTAATTTTTTTAGTCAAATTCTCGGCATTTTGCATCAGATCATTCACTGGAACACGTACTACTCTTATGAAATCTGGCTTTCTAAAAAAAAAATTAAAAGTTGATATAGTCTTTCTATTGTTTATCTCAAGTCAGATATTGCCATCATAATTTTATGATTATCAAATACTATGGAAGCGTCCTCCTAAAAATGATAAATGTTTTTTTTTCTGTGAATAATCATTTTACCTTGGTGCTTCAATTCTTGCAGCTGGGGCTGTTGGAGCCCTTAAGGGCTCTGCAGGTGCGTTTGAAGGCCCTGCATTGACCATATTTTCAATAACTGGAGTGGGGAATGGAGCTGGGGCTGGTCGAACCTCATCATTTCTAAAAGAAAAAAGCTTACTTAATCATAACTGGTGTCTAATTTAAAGTTAAATATACAGAATGTCAAAAAAATATGGCCTTAAAAAATAAACAAATTGATTAACCTATAATTTTTAATGAACGGGGCATTTTCTTAAAATGCTATGAATTATATAACATACCCACAACCAGGCTCGTCCATTTTGGGTTTTTTTACTTCATTTACATTACTATCTCTATCAGCCTTTCTTTTTGCTGTATTCTGTGTTGGTCTTGAAGAAGAACTACTGGACTCTTGTCTTGAGGTACTTGGTATTGGATTTATTGTTACCTGGAACTCGCTAAAAATATAGCTGTGTTAGTTTCCAAGATATAGGGTCATGCAACAATGACGTAAGAGAGCCATATTTGTGGCTTTCCTAGTATTAAAAAAATATGTCGTTACTAGAGTCCGACCGAAACTGGTTTTCCGGCCGAAACCGAAACTGAATATTCGGCCGTGGCTTCAGTTTCGGCCGAAACCGAAACTCACGTGGTCAAGTGTAAAATTCATTAAAATACTCAAATTTGGTGCATTTTACACATTATTCTGCATTAATTAGTGGCATGGAAACATAGTATATTAATTTTGTTGTAATCATTTATTTTAATTTTACCTTTTAGGTACCTCTTATATAAAAATAATAATTACTAAAAATTTGCTACAGAGCTATCCGAACGGCGCACTTGGCGCGAGAAACGAAGTTAGGCGAGCGTGCACGACAACTTCCGAAATCAGTTTCGGTTTCGGTAAAAGTTTCGGCCAATTTTGGCCGAAACCGAACTTTCGGGCGGACACTAGTCGCTACTAAAAATAAATATAAAATTATTTTTATTGAAACATATTGAAAGAAATGATAACCTTTTAAAAATGAACCAAAAAATAAGTTGTCCTATTAGGAAAATCTTAATTTTATGTCTTATCTCTTTTGTTTTAATTTTAATTCCTTAAGTATTATTTCAGAATCTTCGGAGAAAATACCCAAGATTGCTATTTTACTTTTTTTAATAGGAGAAAAGCCACAATTATGACCCTATTTCTTCTCGTTGGATGACACTGGACAGTCTATTATAAGCCTCCTATATTGCATAAAAACCTTTTACCCTCGCCTCGGCACTGCCCGACCATCATCTATATCGATGTCGATATTTATAACATTTCTTCCAGGATAAGAAATATCTATAACTTCGGGTTCCGGTAAATTTCCATGTTCGTCAGCCTTAATAAATAAAAAAGTCAAGTTAATACGGTTTAAAGTGATATATACGAGGGCGCTTCTTTCTAACAGATAAATAAATAACTCAGAATATTTCAAAAAATAAAATTTTCAGCATTTCCCAATTACTATATTCATAAAATAATTAATACTAACTATAGAATCATCAAGCCCTAAAATATATTTAAAAATAAATAAAAAACATGAAATCACATCTTGACTGTTATTAGTAATTATACATAAATTTAAAATCTTTTTAATGAAGCACCCT
Source organism: Listronotus oregonensis (assembly GCA_019359885.1). NCBI lineage: Eukaryota > Metazoa > Arthropoda > Insecta > Coleoptera > Curculionidae > Listronotus > Listronotus oregonensis. The sequence continues at coordinate 61,645 of JAHBCN010003278.1, read as the reverse complement.
CATAAATATTTAAAATACATTCAAAAAGCAAGAAATTAAAGAGTAAAAAAATCTATAAAACAATATTGAGTTTTTGCCAGGATTAGCTGGATTATTAAAACACAAATATCATTTAGCAGTTTTTGAGGTAAAATACTTTGTCTTCAAATAGGACAGTCAAAGGGAATCAAGGTTTTTACGTTTTAAAAATCCCACTAAACAACTGCAAAAAACTCCCAGTTTAAGCTTACTTCTCTAACTTTCAAAACGATCATATGCTGAGATTTACCCTCTCCAAACATGCAACAGTCTCTGTCATCATCTGAATCACTGTCATTATCCGAGGAATCTGAAAAATATTGCATATACCTTATACCATTAATATGTTTGTCGTTTGCAAATGCTAACGGGATATATTCTTATTCTTTATTAACTGCTTTAAAAAGAATATCCTAAAAATACACTACAACATACACAAAAATATTTCTCCGTATTAAAATAGGAGAACCTGAAATCAGATTTAAAACAGCGTTTAGAAAATAATGATACAATCAACAATTAAAAAACATTATTCAAAAAAAATCTAAGAGACGGTTTAAAGGTACAGTATTAAAACTTACTTCCTATTTAACGTTTTAGGATAAAAAGCTAATATTCTATTCATAGGTTATTCTATCTACCACAACTCGGTTATTACGATATAAAAGGAAAAGGGATAGATCAGAAGTGGGGTTTACTACAGAATACATATGTTACAAATGACGCCAAGCACTGCCATCTGATAGTGAAAGGTAAAAGTAAGCGGTCACAACAAAGGTTAGCCTCCTTTGTTGCCAAATATTTCCCCATAACTTTCTGTCACGTAAAATTGGGTTGTTAGTATTTAAAAATTTGTTTTTAAAAGCAATAACTATTAACTAATATTACATAGAGGTTCTTGAAAAAAAAAACATGAACTTGTGAATTTCCTTTTTTATGAAAAGGTCATATTGTCACTTCAGAAGAAAAATGGCACAGGTCGAAAGATAGTATTTTTGAGTTATATGCAAAAAATCAGATAAAATATACAGACAATACAACTTAAATATGTACCTCAATCTGCCACTGTAGGGCTAATATTCACTCGAAAAGCTTCACATTTTGATTTAAGACTAAATTTGACTACTCAGGATAAAATTTGACTACCCAGGACAAAATTTGACAGTATTCATATAAGGATTTTTATTAAAAAAGTTACCCTTTTGTTGTTGACTGTTTTTAGGTAAGTTTCAATTAACCTACTGCTAAACATGTAAAAAGGAAAACGACTTAAGTCTAAGAGTGACCCTATTTGTGGTAAATTACTTTGAGGAAAAGTGATATTAGCCAAAAAACTACATAAAAATTTGTTTTTCTTTAGCTTAAAATCAAAATGTTTTAAAAATTATGATAAAAATAGGGTTAACCACTTCTTCATTTGATGTAAAAAAATATTTTATGGATATTTAATTACTGCTTACATTATAAGACCTTAAAAATCTTAGATTTTTTACTGATTACAGTGTTAACTTAAAATTCTTTAAATTTTTGAATGAATCAAAATCCAAATTTTTGCACATCTACTAGCACAATACTTGTAAATCAGCAGATATTGCAACATTTTCTTTTTGGTTCATTTAAATTTTATAAGACAAATAAGTATTTCTGAACTTATATGCCTTGGGCATCAATATCCAAAACTTGTAAAAAATATTAGCCTAAGATCAAATCGGAAGTAAGTTTGGATATCACAGTTTTAAATCACCAGTATCATATATAAATATATTCTAAAATGTTACATAGATACATACAATTTATCAAAGAGAACCTGCGTAAGAACTGGTAGCGCCTCTCTCGTTATTTTTGTAAGATCGTATGTGAGGAAGAGCTTTTTAAAAACATGCATTTCAATACTGACTCACGAATCATGCAATTTTTAATTAATTATTTCTTTGAAATCTTTAGTAAAATAACTTATTGAAACAATAAATATTAATAAGAAAGTTATAATTACGTGATTATAAGTGGAAAAAACGTTAAAAACAAGTCAAGATCTGGTAACACCAGTTATTGTGTTTTACAGTAAAACTGAGTCAAATATAAAATTTTATTCCTTTCCATCCAAACCTCATTTAATAGAACGTCGATAAAAGGGATAAAAGCAGTAAATCGTATTAAGTTAGTGTATATGTGTTGGCAATAAATATACAATGTGTACCTAAGGTATGGAACAGATTTATTATTTGCTTAAGAAAAAAAAATCCTTAACATGTAAATAATAATTTTAAATGGCGCATTTTTTGACATAAAATATAAATATATAGGATGACTCATGTAGTAGATATGACATCGATGATGCCGCCATATTTTAGTGCATATTTATAATCTCCCAGAGGAGCCGATTGAAAAAACATAAAATACCTATGGGTTTAGGTGGAAATTTCGTAGTCACAGGGTGTTAAAGCATTGTGTACATAATGATTTCTCTCCTTTGCGAAGTAGATAAATGCATAAGTAATTTAATAATATTACTCAAATACTTGACAAAAAATATTCTTTTGTCAGCATAACAAGCATTACCATAGTTACGAGACAGATATTAAAAAGCGTTTTCAAATATTGCTGGTACCCACTTACACAAACTTAAGAAAAAAAGCAAAAAAAAATAAGACCCTCTACCTACAAATCTGACAATTAAAGTCATAGGAATTTTTTATTTTTAAAATCAGCTCTACTTGGAGGTTATAAATCTGCAATAAAATATAGGGGTTTCAATTTAAAAAAATCGTCAATGACACATCTACTACATGAGGTACACTATATATTTTTATTTCATGTAAAAAAATGCTAGAATAGTGAGAATTGCACGCGACAAGTCAGCATTAGGCCGCAGAAGTCCAGGACGACCCCGAAAGCGATGGAGCGATGACTTCAGTCCATTAGGCAGAGGGACGACGAAGAAAAACGGCCTAAACTGAAGAAGGAAGAAGAAGAAGAAGGAAAATGCCAACTACAAAATTATTACTTTTTTGCTTAAAAGGAAATTTCAAATTAATTCACCTCCAAATTTCAACCTCTAAAAATTCCTGTCAGAACACGAGATTTACCGGTCTACATAAAGGGGAGAACGCGGACGGGCGTCATTTCCTAGTTAAGATCTGTGCGCGCGAGCATTGTTTTTACGGCTAACTGAAAATTTTGATATTGGTGTAAAATATAAAATATAGTTTTTGAATATGTCGTTTCGAAGAAGTGGTAGAAAGAAAGACCTTATCTGGCAGTTTTTCAAAGAAAAATCGGGGAAAGCGGAGGGAAAACCGGGATGTCGCGCTACATGTAAAAAATGTAATTTGGAAATGCAAGGATTGGTGGGAGAGGATGAAAAAGCACTGGGAAAAATGTAAAAATGTAAATAATGAAGACATCGATACTATCGATACTTATAGTGACTCGTCATTCTCGTCAACGTTATCACAATCACAATCAGTTTTAACCGTAAGTACCTTTTTTAATACTTGTTAATTTTTAAAAATGGTGTTGAAATATTTTTCCAATTTTCCATGTTTGGAAATTTTTAAAAACTTATTTTTACAACAATGTGATCAATGTGTTGGTTTCTGGTGCCTTTATGTGTCACGGAATTTCACAATTTTTGAAAATGCTTTGGAATTTATACGTTTTTTTAACACTAAACACTATTTGCAACAAAAAATTCTTGGATGAACAATATTTTCTGAAAAAAACACAATTTTTTTTATTTTTTATCCAAGTAACTATTAAGGTATGTAACTATGACAACACAACACCTTTTATTTCTTAAAAAAGTGGCTCATTCAACGATTTTTTTTTGCTCTAAATTAAATCGATTCTATTTGACGGGCTCTATCGAACCAAACAAGTTAAAAATTATAAAATTTCGTGACACATAAAGCGCACCAGACCCAATGTGTTTTCTTAGATACTTTACATACATCTATCATCTATGGACAATTAAAGCCTCATATTGTTTTTTTTTAATTGCAGGTACAACGTGCTTCAAGCAGCTGTGCTACACATATACTAAATTTATTATGTAAAGATTTGGAAATCGTTGATATAAAAGAGCATGTAGTCCAAACTAAAGTATTTTGGAACAATATTTGATCTGCAACATATGCCAAAGAAGGAGGCAAAAAACTAGTCATACCTAGTGATGTTCGATGGAACTCGCTTGCAGACTGCTTGCAAGTATTTACCGATTCATGGCCCATACTTTTTAGAATCAGTGAAGAACACAAAGAAAAGATTGACAGTATTATCAGGGAAAAAATTTCAAACATTCATTTAAAGAGAAGTGCTGAAGATTACCTCAAAATTCTTAAGACAATTTCCATTGCCATAGATAGGTTGCAAAAGACCGACGCCACTATTTCAGATGTTGTAGAGCAATTTAAAATATTAGAAAATTACTTTGAAGAAACTAATCTGACATTACATCAACTGCAAAAATTTAAAAATCGATATAATATGTGTATAACCCCGTATCATTTGCTGGCATTTCTTATCGACCCAACGAAAACACAAAGTTTGACATATACTGAAAAAAATATTGCATTACAAACTGCAAAAGATCTGTATGCAGATAGTGGTTTATTACCACTAATCATCAAGTTTCTTGTCAAATCAGAGCCTTTTAACGATATTATGTTTCAAGATGATATCCTGAAAAGCGTAAAACCTATTGACTGGTGGAAATCACAACGAAACGCAGATATTATTGAAAAAAAACTTCCCATAATTACACAACTGCTCTGTGCAGCTGCATCAGTAGAGAGGATATTCTCAACATTTGGTTTAGTGCACTCTAAACTATGCAATCGATTAGGTACTGAAAAAGCTGCCAAACTAGTGATTTTGAATATTTTCTGCAATAATACTTCTATCTATGTGTTCTTGTGTTCTTGTAATAAATTAATTTACTATACTAACGTAATTTATTTTTGTTACGATTTTTCTTCATAAACGCTGATGATTTAAAAATATATTGTCAAATTGACTCTTGGGAGGATTGTGTGAATCTGCAGGATGACGCGGTTACTTTAAGTCGGTGGTGTGATGAAAATAAGCTGCCTTTAAATATAAAAAAATGTTGTACGATGACGTTTACTCGGAAAATGACACCGATTAATTTTCCTTATAAAATGAACAAAACTGAACTGCAAAAATGCTCTCACTTTAAGGATTTGGGAATCACTTTTGATGCTAAGTTGTCTTTTGTAAATCATATTAATGAAATTGTGTTAAGTTCTTATAGAAGCTTGGGCTTTATTTTGCGTAATTCAAGGGACTTTAGTGATATAAAGTCGTTAATTATTGTTCTGTTTAATGCCTTTGTGCGTTCTAAGCTGGAGTATGGCTCTTATTTGGTACCCGGCCTATGAAGTTCATTCTAGTAGCTTAGAAAAGATTCAGAGGCGTTTTGCTAAATATCTTTGGTTTAAACTGGATGGTACTTATCCACTTACTGGATTTCCAAATGATGTTTTGTTAAATAGATTTAACTTAGTGACTCTTTCAAGACGTAGAGAATATTCTTCAATATTTTTCTTCATAAATTATTAAACAATAAAATAGATTGTCCTGATATTTAAGTAAAATTAAATTCAGTGTCCTTACAGACTCCATTAGTCATTCCTTTTTTTATTTGCCAGTTCCACGAACAAACCTACTTATGTTTTCGCCAATTCATGTAATGTGTAGAAACTATGAAAAAAAGAAAGCATGATCTTGATATTTTTTCTTGTAGTTTATTTAAATTACGAAGCATTTATTTAAATGTTAATTGATTATTTCTGGTCTTAAAATATGAAAAAAAGTGATTATAATCTACAAAGTGTGTATATTTGAGAACTGTTCTTTGTTTATCTTATGGTAACTATTTTAAACACTGTATTTTATTATTAATATTATCTGTCTGTAACTATTTATGTCAATTTCCTACCCTATAATTGGAAAACTCTGTCTGGGTAGTTGTATTATAAATAAATAAATAAATAACCCAAATTATTTTCTTTATAATTTTTATTTTTGATTTTAATCATGATTTAAATTTAAAAAAATCAAGTGATTTAAATCGTGATTAAAATCAATTGATTTAAATCCTTGCAACCCTGCTTTACCAAATAATGAATTTGTTTTTGGAAATTTTCACATACATTATGTTAGTCAATATTGTAACATACCAGCATTAGTGTTTTCTTTTTATATCTGTAGTTTGTAGATTTAAGTACTTTTGTAGATTTTAAATATTTGACGATATTAATACTTTTGTTAGTCTTTTTAATGGAAATCAATAAATAAATAAATTATGTACACACTGTATATTTATAATGATATTAATTTTACTATTTCTTTAGCCCAGATAGTACCCGTAAACCCGGGACATTTATTTTTGGAAACCCACTCTTTATAATAACAATGGTTGACATTTTTTATTTTAATAATGAATTTATAATTACTATAGCGATCAGTATAAAATTCAATTTTTCCACATACTAAATGCTAAATTTTGCCACCATGAGCGCTAGTGCATAATCATACTATAAATTTTCGAGTTTCTTTGGTATATGCTTAATTATTCTCATTCATGCTCAGGGAATGCTCTCCAAAAATAAATTCTCAAGCATTTTACGACAAATATCGAAATTAATTGGTAGAAATTTTTATTTACTAACCTGGATAAAACTTCTTTTGATTTTGATAAAAGAAATTTTTAAAATCTTTTGGAAGTTTATTTAGTTCTTTAACATGTTTCCTACATATAAACCTCTGTGGAGAAAGATGAAAATCGATGAAATCATCCACAGGCATTGTGCGAGGGATTGGTTGACTCTTGGATTCAGTGGGTTCATTTGATAGGGAATGTGGTTCTAAAAGAAAAATACATTAGTATAAACCGCTTAAAATTAATGCATAAATAAAAAGTAATAATAAGAATGGTATTCAATTAAAAGAAACACAAAAGAAGCCTAAAAATTTTTAAAATATTCATTCAATAATAAAAAGAAATTGAAATAATCATTGTTGAAACGTCAAAATTTAAGAACATACAAACATATTATACTTAAAACATACATACATACACACATAAAGGTTTTACTGAAAATGTCAAAACATAAAGTCAATATTCTATCAACGTCTAGCATCCATTACTACTTTTAATACATATTAGTAAAAAAAACTAATTAATATCCACAATGTTAAGAGGGCGTCCATTATTCATAATTACTCTGTATATTTTAACACTTACCCTCATTAAGTCGATCTTTGTGTCCACAAGTACAGTCTGGATATGGATCTTTATATAATACACTCTCAGGTAGTTCTTCTATCAAATCACCTATACACCACTTATATTGCTCCAAACTACGGTCTTTAATAGTACTCTACAACAAAACATTTTGGTTAGGAATAAAGGTGTATTTATACAGACAAATTTAAAATTTATATTTATTTTATAATTTTACCTATTACATATATAGTTTACAGTTTTAATACCAAATTCTATGGTGAGAAAAATGTTTTTTTTTCTATGACCCCTAGCTAAATTAACAGCTGTATGTGCCTAATTAAAATTGAAAATTAAGTATTAATATATAACACTTTATCCAAAAAAAAAGTCTACATACTGATACCCACATACATTTAATAATACACACACTTACATACATATAAACCGATATAAACATATAATTATATTAAATTAAGCACAATGACAATTAGAAATTTAAAGGCTGATTTTATGGTACAAAATAAATGTGTTGAAAAAATATGCATACATTTTTTTTATTATTATTTTTTTGGTTTTCAATTATTGTAAAGCCAACTGGTAACAACTTATAAAATTTTGGACTGAGGTATCTTAAAAATCTATGATGTATATCGTTATAGCTTATTGGAATTTGATGGTTCCTTTGAGTTTTACTTTTAGTTTCATGTTAATGATTTACATATTTTTTAATTTTTCTTTCTTAATGGATATAACAACATGCATCTAGCATATACAAGGATCTTACATTAAATATTTCTTCTTTGTACGACAGATATGTACCCAACCGCTGTGTTCACACGTCGTTGTCGTGGTTGGGCCCAGTAGGATCTTTTGGAACATGCGCTAGAGTTGCTGGTTATCGGCAACTCTTTTTGGCTAGCGTATGGAACGGGATCCAAAGCTAAGATGAACACAAGGCTTAACTCAAGGTGTTAGCATACCGTGCTGATGAGTGAATAAAATCCTGTGCCTTAAACTGGTGTCTCCAACGGTGCCTCTGAGATACAGGGCAACCTCTCAAAGTATCTAGCCTTACTGCGGTAATGCGGGGCTCTGCCGTGGTGGACTATTACTTCCCTAGCTCCAAACAGAAAGCGGAAAGAACCGCTTTCACAGGAAAAAAGTGACAAAGGTGTGCTGACCGAAACGGATAAATCCGTTTCGAGAGGTGCCATCCAAGGTCACAAGCAGACAAAGGTACGCCGACCGAAACGGGTGAATCCGTTTCGAAAGGTGCCCCTGAAGTCACCAGCGCCTGTTTCACGGGAAAGGGCTAATCCATCCCAAACAAGCATGTGCTTAGGAAGGGATCTCTGAATCCAAACAGAAGTCGGACAGAACCGCCTTTATAGGGAAAAGTGTTCCCTGATTTTAAACAGAAAGCGGATAGGACCGTTTTCATAGAGTAAGGCCGAAGATGCGGCCTCAGAAGGAACATCTGGCTCCTGTAACAAGGATCTAATCGTCTGCTCGTCATACTCTCCAGAAGACAGGGACACCAGAACACATATTGTGCTCGTATCCGGTAGCGACACGAGTAAGCGGAGATGTAAGAACTCTCTCCCAATCTGGTATCAGATTCATTAGAATGCTGATTCTATTGGGAGAAATATAAAAAGGTCAAAGGTTCAAACCTACCTACCTACCCACCTAACAGATATGTATGGCAAATAAAAGAAGAATTGAATAAAGGTTATTCCCATTGGGCGTTTATACAGACAAATAATAATAATAATAATAATAATAATACTCTTTATTTCAAAATTGCTACAAGATAACAAAGTGAAATAACGTCAATTAAAAACAAAAAGAATACATTATAAATTTCTAAGAAATACACACACACAAGACTAACAGTTACATGTTTAAATAATCATCTATATGGTATGGTTCTAGCTGTACTAACAATTTTTTAACTTCTTTTTTAAATAGTCTTTCACTTTCCAGTCTTTTAATTCGTGTAGGTAATTTATTAAACAATTTAATACACATATATTGGGGACATCTTTAGTTATTTGAAGTCGGTCATTGGATAATTTACATTTTCTACTCTTGTATTATAATTATGGAATATCTTCAATCCCAAATAGACTTTTATTTTTAAAGAAAACATTAAACACTCATAAACATAAATTGCATAAACAGTCATTATCCCTAAACTTTTAAAAACTGACCTGCAAGAATAATAAAGCCCATTTTTGTTATTATTCGCACTGCTCTTTTTTGAACAACAAAAGTATTTTAATCCTTATCCCTACCCCCAAAAATTATTCCATACTTAAGAACTGATTCAAAATTTGCCAGGTATACTTTTTGAAGTGTTTGATTGTTATATTTCCCCAAGACTCCAATCCATAGCAAATTAATTAAGTTTTTTTATTAAATTACTAAGGGATAAGACCAGCTAAGAACTCATTCAATAAATTCCCAAAAATTTAGAATTTTCTGATACTTCAATTTTATCCCGATTATTAACCAAAAAATCCATTTTTTTCTGTTTTGATTGTTTTGTTGAAAGAATATAATATTTGTTTTTTAAATTTAATATCAAACATTTTTTATGAACCATTCCGAACTTTTCTTAGAAATTTTGGCTATCAGTTCAACTCAGCTTATATTTTGTCCTCCTATTATTAAATTTGTATCGTCGAAAACTAATGATTGTTTGATTTTCTTTATTTGCTACGGAGTACAGGTCATTGGTGAACACGAAAAACAATATTGGTCCTAAGATGCTTCCTTGGGGAAATTTTCCTGATTTGTTTGAAAGAAGTCCGAAGCATGGCACTTTCCCTGCTCTTAATGCCTACAGAATTGTTTCTGTTACTTAAATAAGAAGAAAACCATTTTTTAAGGCATTTCCCCCTATTCGATAACGTTCCATTTTTTAAGAAGTAGCTTTCATTTAGACAGTCATGGGGCCTTACTTAAGTCAAATAAAAATTCCAAAGGTCATATGTCCTTTCTCAAAACATCTTTATTGTTTTTATAAATTCAAAAATTGGTTTGTGTGGATTTTCCTTTAAATACCCATGTTGACCTTTATTAAATAGTTTACACAAATTAAAAAAATTAATTAACCTCTTTGCTATTGCTAATTCAAATATTTTTGAAAATCCGGTAATAGACTTACTGGGTCTATAACTGTCTAAATCTTCAGGATTTCCTTTTTGTATAAGGGTTTTATAAGTTACTTTTAATTTATCTGGAAAAATGCCATACTTAAAGGAATTGTTTATCAAAAAAGAAAGAACTTTACTTATTTTACAAGCTGCTAATTTAACAATACTAGTTGGAATTTCATCTATTCCTGAGCTATGTTTATTTTTAATATCAGATGCTAATTCTCGAACTTCTTTGGGCGTTACAGGTTTTAAAAAACATAAATAAAATTAAAAAATAACCTTAGAGACCACCACCAACTTTTAAATTTTTATGTGAAGTCACAACTGCTTATGTCCTATTCAAACCTTTATGCATTATACCTACTAGAGGTACCTTTTCCGTTCGCCAGCGCCTTGCGAACCGGTGTGCAGATCAGTTTAAGGGAAAGACCAAGTACTCCTTTTAACTAATCAGCAAACAGAGCAAGGGAGAAGGATGTAGACCTATTACGGGCTCTCTCTCTCTCGTGTAGTTATTTTGCACTGCCTCTAGTAAGTCTGCACTCGAATATAACATTTGTTTAGAGGCTTCCGATTGGTTACTCTAATTTTTTTTTTATTTTATTTGGCTGTACAAATCGGCTTATTTTTACTTCTTATTTTATTTTTATGTTAATTGTCTTTATAAATTTACCTTAACTCAGAATTAAGAAATACAGAAAACTGTTAAATTCATAAAATTCATGAAATAAATGTCTATTATTGGATATTAATTATATATTATATGTATATACATACTTCACTCTTTCGGTCAGTCCAAATCTTATATTGTGTACTGACTGGTAGGATGAATGAAAAAAATGAATTGTGTGTGAGACCTTAGTTACCTGAGATATTAAATCTTGATATTCACTTGTCAGAGGAGGACATCTTAAGAAAGGAGTGCCTGTATCTAATTGATATGAGCTCATGCTTTGAAAATACAGACCCAAAAGATTTTTTTGTGAGTCAAATGTTCTTAAGACTTCATTTCCTACAGCTAAAAAACAATATAAATGTAAATATTTATAAATTTAGTTTATATCAGAAGAAATCATTTTACTTCTCTCATATGGAGATGTGTATTGCACAGTATGTTATGTACAGTCTAATTATACTCACTGTTGAATCTACAGTCAATAACCTTTAGTTTCTTACACCCATGTCTTGCGACACTAAGGTATGGGATGACATTTAAGTGCAGTCTTAGGCATTTTATAATGGACAAAATCTCAAGATTTTCATACTTTGCTATTGACATGAAAAAGTTACTATCTACCCAGTCACATTCATCTAAAATTAAAACCTGAAAAAATTGTGTTATTAAAGAATTTATAATAGTTTTATATTTTTCGGTAATTGTCTCGAAAGTTGCCTCCTCTCTGATTTTGACCAAATTTGGTATACGGGGTTTTTTTGGGGCGCTGATTACGAATCTGAAAAGATATTTTTTGGCAACGTTTTGTTTTCGAGATATTTATTATCAAAGTTGAAAATCAAACTAACCTCATTTACACTATATTCCCCCTTCTTTTTGTACACAATTCTTGATTTTTGCACTAATGTGGCACGGGTCAATCAAGGAAGTTTTAAACTTCCTTGGGGTTATAATCCATATCAAATCGACCAGGCGATTGTTCCGACCATCTCCGATTTTGATTATTTTGGACATTTATTCTGTTCAAAAACTGAAAATTTAAAATTTTTAGAATTTTTTGACTACTGGTTTTGGTTTTATAATTTTTGAAAATAACAAATTTGTCAATTTTGTTCATGAGGGGTTCTAATAAAAAGCTTAATATTTTGAAAACTTTTACAGCTACCGATGAGGATACCTTGTTTTAAAGGTCTTCTAAATACCCTTTAAAACGATGTCCCAAAACTTCATTTTTAAAAAAAAAATTGAGATTTACAAAAAATTTTTTTCAAAAATCTCAAAATACCCTTTATTGATTTTTTTTAAAAAAATTATATATTTTTCTTTATTGTTTTTGAACATATTTGCCAAATTTTAGGATGGAGAAATGATGGGTTCTTTGTTCAAAAAATTATCAAAAAACCTATCTCAATTAAATTTCCTATTGGTACTCAAAAAAAAAAGCAAATTTAAAACGTGTATAGCTAATGCAACAGGATATCTTGTTTTAAAGGAATTTTTTAAAACTCATTAAACGATGTATCCGGTAAATTTTACTCAAATATTATTTTATTATTTTAATTTTTAATAATATTACCTATATCTACTAAACTTAAAACAACAAATCTTTTTTAAACCTTTTTATTAAAGAAACAACATAATTTTATAAATTATATAAATATTATATAAATATAATATATATATATATATATATATATATATATATATATATATATATATATATATATATATATATATATATATATATATATATATATATATATATATATATATATATATATATATATATATATTATATATATTTTTTAATTAAACATTAAAATATTTTGTAAAAAAAACATGTACATAATAACGGATATCAATAATAATTAATACAGTTTATTGCTTTTTTGTAAGATACGGGATTTCCTTTTTTTATTGAAATATTATATGTTCGCCCAGTGGTCGTATTGGGATGAACTTTTTAATATTGAGGTTTGATCAATTACCAAAATATCGGCAGGTTTTGGATAAAAGAACGATGGCGCAGGTCCATGTGGATGTAGGAAAGTAATTTTAAACTCTCCACTTTTTATGTTTTCCTAATTATACAGCCCAGTCACCAGAAATTGTCATATTGAATTGTGACAAATCCAGAATCAATTTTCTCAATTTCTGTTGTTGCCAAACCAGCAGCGAACTAGTTCATGAATGTGTTCCTTATAACTCAAAAAAAAAGGTTTAACTAAAATTTTGAATTTGATATGGGGATTACAGCATGTAATTTTGTGTTCCTGGTATTGTTTGGGCATCAACGAATCTTTTCTCAAGATATTTTTCGTGGTTTTGGTAGTCATCCGTCGTACAAAATTTAAAAACAATACCGGGAATATTTTTTCTGCAAATGCAAAAAGATGTTCTGGGGTCATAATTTGCTCTTCATATGGTCTTTGAAGACTTGCCTTGGCAGCCAACCTTTTACAGTGCCCCTAAGCCATCACAGGCACTTTTTCCGTGGGAAGTAGAAAAAAATGCCATTCTGCTTTAATTCCAAATTCCTTAAAATGGTGACAAATGTTAAGAAAGTTTTTTTTATTTTTATATTGTGCACGCACCATCGGAAAAATAAAATATTTTGGATAAATTTGAAATTTTTTTCCTGCAAATCTGGAATCAGTTGGGATAAAAATAAATGGAACGCAACTGTATTATGAACTAAACAGTCGGAAATAAAAACATAATTTAAATGTTAGATCTCGTTATACTCATTCTTAAAATAAATGACAAAAGGGTGCAATGTGGCCTGGGTATTTGTCCAATCATAGGACTGAACTTCGTCTTGTAATACAAATCAAAAATTTTCAGCAAAATCACAAGTTATAAGGGCTTCTCCTATACTTAGAGCATTTTTAACTTCATTATAATATTCTTTTTGCATGTTTGCAAAAAAGAGTGAGATTTTAGTTTAAGTAAGTCTTCGGTAAATTCATCAATAAAATCACTTGTGGATTTGATTATTGTCTCCATATTACACCTGTCTACTGTAATCCACTTTTTATAGGTCACAGTGTCAATCAGCTCTTCTCAAATTTATCTTCTAAAATAGTTTTTAATTTTCAATTCCAGGGCACATTTCCCTGTGTCCAAATAACAGTCAACACCTGGTGGATTACAAATCATTTTGCCTAATAAGGAATTGTAATCAGGGAAAAATAGGCTTTCCTTTGGTCATCGGTAATTAATTTGTTAATTTTGGCCCCATTTATCATCAGCTTTATGTTCTGGTGAGTTGTGCAAACACACACTGTGTGTGTTCCGCTTTTTCCGGCTAATATGCAATTTTTAGGTCGCAATTCAAAAATTTGGATAATCCGATTTTTATATTAGGGTGCTCTTGTTTAAAATGCAAATAAATTTCTTTTACATTAGCTAAAACCAATCTTTTTTGCAAGTATTCCTTGGCTCCACCTTCTTTCCTAATTACAACAAAATCTTTTTTCCAGGCATCGCCCTACTAATATCGTCCCTTAAAAAAATGAAAAATATTTTGAGCCACGTTTTCGTCGAGTTTTGCCGGGCTTTGGATTGGGTGTTGACAGTATTCCTTTTCTTTTCACAATTTTTTTCACCATTCTGGCCATGTATTGTGAAACACCAAATTCTGTGCAAATTTTTTCCCTGGTCCAACTAATGGGAAGACAAGATAAAATGAGTATTTTTTTCAGTTCTTTTTGTTACTTTTAAAAATTTTTCCTTTAATTGTCTAATTACTTCACATTCATCCATTGCACTGTTTTCTTTGTCATTCTTCACTGTAGCGATACTTTCTTCCATCAATCTCTTGTCTAATGCAATTTTCACCTTCTCAGCCTTTCTTTGGACAGACGTTTTGTTTTATGGGTGATTCCCCCAAAATTGAGAGACTGATTTAAAAGTTCCAAGGACTTATCTTCTTCCATTTTATAGTCAGAATCGGCCATCCCAAACCAGAGGGTCTGTAGCAAAAACGATTAATTTAAAATTATTTTTAAATGTTAATTTTTTTAATTTAATAATTACAAAAGGCAAATTAACGGTTTTTTTCAAAATAATAGCTTTTTTTATGGGATTTTTTTAAATGGCAATACTACTTGCTATGAAAAAAAAAGACAACTGGCAACGCATACCCCATTTAAAGGGATGAGGTCATGAAACACTCGTCAAACCTTCAAAAGAATTCCTGGCTGTTCTCTTTTTAAATCCTTACTCTTTGATTTAATGTATATAGTTAATACAAATCACATTTTTCATATTTTGTAAAAATTCATATTTCATACGAAATTTTGACATTTCAAATTAGAAATTAAATAAAAAAATAATTAATAAAAAAATATTATTTTATTATTACTTACCCTGGTTCTGGGGATGCCTGCTCTTGTGAATGTTCTTTTGAGATTTTTATCCTGCAATTATCACATATTTTCATGCCACTTTTTACACCTTTAAACGAACACATCCACTTTGTTACGTTTCTTAGCTTGCCGAATGTTTATTTTGATTTAAAGGGTTGCAACAAAACGCCGAAATTTTCCACTTTTGCGTATGGTCTGCCATTTTCGCAGTTTTAGAAAGAAATGACAAAATATAAATACCAAAGCCCTGTCCTTCCTTTTCGCTTACTCTAAATTTTCCTGTTTAAACAAGAAATTTCCTGTTCGAAATCTTGAGTGGGAATTGGGAGAACCAATCAGAAGTAAAAGGGGCGTGATTTTAAGATTTCAGGAACAAACAAGCTCATTTGGAAAATATGTTTTAAAGGAAGGATTTAAGAATCTAAACAAGAAAAACGTGTTTTTTATATAATATTTTTATTACTATATTCTAAAACATTTAAATAAAATCCAAACTAAAAAGTGTAGGTGTTATGTGACCCGTAATTTATTAGGTTTTAAAAGGCCTTTTAAACAAAGCATCGCTTATTAAAATATCTATCTTAGTTTTCAAAATATTGCCTTTTTGTGAGTACCAATAGGAAATTTAATTGAGATAGGTATTTTTGATAATTTTTTAAACAAGAACCCATCATTTCTCCATCCTAAAATTTGGCAAATATGTTCAGAAAACAATAAAGAAAAATATATAATTTTTTAAAAAAAATCAAAAATAGAGTATTTTGAGATTTTTAAAAAAAAATTTTCTTCAAATCTCGAATTTTTTTTAAAAAATGAAGTTTCAGGACATCGTTTTAAAGGTATTTAGAAGACCTTTAAAACAAGGTATCGCTCATATCGGTAGCTGTAATAGTTTTTAAAATATTAAGCTTTTTGTTAGAACTCCTCATAACCAAAATTGACAATTTTGTCATTTTCAAAAATTCATAAAACCAAAACCAGTAGTCAAAAAATTCTCAAATTTTAGATTTTTTAGTTTTTTGGTAAGCAGAATAAATGTACCAAAAATCATCAAAATCGGAGATGGTCAAAACAGAAATCACCTTTTTTGTGGTTGATTTCATATGGATTGACCCGCACACAATATTTTATAAACACCATTTAAAAGCTTGTATTTTTATTTATTTTACACCCTTTTTCCATTAAATTGCAAACTTTTAAGTTTACAGGCAGCAGCCATATTTGCTGCATTGGGGCGTGTGAAAGCGGATGTTTACAATTAAACGAAAAAAGGTGTAAAATAAATATAAAATCAAGTTTTTTAAAGGTGTTTGTAAAATATTGTTTAGATTAGATTAGATTATTTGAGCGGAGATGGCAAAAATGACCTTCACCACTGCAACCTTACCAGATTTATTGTGGTTTCTCCTATCGTTCTTTAGAGTACCTTGTCCAGGCCTGTCTTCCTAACTAGACTCCAGAGTCTTGACACTGGCCACTCCAGATATCTTGCTGGTTTTGGCTTTTCCTCACCAAGCCTAGTAAACCTAAGCCTACATAGTGCTTTGCAGAGGCACCACACATGTACGGCTGTTTCTTTAGCCTTCTGGCAGAACTTACACAGGCTATCCTTCACTAGGTGCTTGTTGAGTTTGCATTGCCCTGTTAGTTGACCTACCGTTATCCTTACGACTTTACGATTGTGGCTCAGTAGGTCCGAGGTAAATTTGGCCGAGCAGGTCTTAATGAACTACTTTGCCTGTCGTCCTGGTGTTTGTACCCATCAGCTTTAAAAAAAATATTGTTTGCCAATATCAAGAATTCTATGCAAAAAGCAGAAGGAATAGTGAAAATAAGGTTAGTTTAATTTTCAACTCTGATGATGAATATCTCGAAAACGAAGCGTTTAGATGCATAATTAGCGTTTTAAAAAACACCATATACCAAATTTGGTCAAAATCGAAGAGAAGGCAACTTTCGAGACAATTACCTATTTTTTTTTCATGTATTAAAAATTTAAGAAATAAAATTAATAATTGTTCATGTGATACATAATTAAATAGGTAATTATTGCATATACGGTTTTCTCCTATTTTTGGATTATATGGCAAAATTTTTATATAGTTATATTCTAGTGTCCTTAGGGATTGCAATATACTACCGGAGAAGAGAAATTATGTGTTTTAATATTTTTTATTTTAATTTGAAAATTTAAAATTACCAGTGATTTCTCCATATAATGCGAAAACTCCCCTTTATGACAAGAAACGTCAGCGTGCAATGTTGCCGAATCGGGGTATTTTCGAATACGTCCCCGCATTTTTGCGTCTGAAATATAATTGGGAAAAATAAAAAGCCGCTTTAACTAACCAGAATTAACCATGACCGACTTTTTAGACAAATTCAAGAGCTCTTAGTCGGTCATGGTTAGTTTTGGTTAGTTGTGGTAAGCCACCTTTTATTTTTCCCAATTATATTTCAGACTGAACGGGAATATTAAAATTTGATGGCCGAAAATTATTAAGTCCGGCAACACTGTTGATACTTATTTTGAATTTGACAATGTAGAAAGAATGTGTTATCAGATATTAGATTTATTTCTAACCTATATTTTTTAAAATTTAAATTAAAAGTTGTTTTTCCTGATTTTCCGCGTATTTTGTCAATAGATTTCTGTTTCTGTGTGTCATGTTTTAGTAAATAATTATCAATTTATACGTTTTTACCCCGCCCAGCACTCAAATTCACTCCAAGATCCTGTAAGTTTATTTGGTTGAAAAAATAAAAATTAAACACAATTTCTCTTCTCCGGTAATATATTTGCTATCCCAAAGGATACCTAAATGTAATTTTATTAAAACAATTTCATAAAATCCAAAAATAGCAGAAAACCGTATATGCAATTGTTACCATTAAATAATATACATATACAAAAACAATTATTCTTACCCTTAAATTCCTCATTGTATGAAATGAGCTTTGGAAAAACAACTTTCCATTTTTTAAGTGGGTCTTCTTTAAACTTAGTTCTTCTAAGGTCTTTGGAAAATCCATTAACTTAAGCTATAAAATATTTTCGATGTATTAAAAGATATAAAAAGCAACTATCAACATATTTTACCGTTCTTCCATCCAACCGCTGATTTTCCAATGCTAGAATTGTCAGATGTTCTAACTGACCCCATGATAGCAAATAATTCTGAGGCACTAGTCCATTATACTTACTCTCAGCTCTTAAGAATAAATGTGTCGTTTTATCATGAACTCTTTCACATACATATTGCACTTTTTTCGTGCTGTTTGGTTCATGTCTTGCCTCTATGTATCTCCACAGTTGTGGATCTTCAATTATGTTTTTAAAATAAGAACAGGTCCTTAAAAAGTGTGTAATTATTAAAGCAGGATTATTATAAGAATAATGCAATAAAAAGTATATTTGTGGGTGTTGTCTGTCTTAACATACCTGCTTAAATTAAATAAAGATGTGGCATCTAAATACGATAAAATATACATCATAGTACAATCTGAAAGCTGCAGAATTCTGCAAATTTGACCCTCGGGGTCCATTTTTGCTGCTTTTTTGTTTGAAATTTATTATATGTTTAAAAATACTTAGATAATCAAAACCAAAAACATAAACAAATATGTTTTAGACAGGACAGCATTGAATTAGCAACGTTGCCAAAGAATGAAATTATATTGTACCAAAACTAGTTTGATAATGTACCAGATTAGGTCAAATGTAACACACTACGATTTCTTATCGAAAATACACTTAAGTCAATGTTAAAATTGTTACTTTCCAATATAGCGTCAATTATAAAATCAACAACTTTTATTCCACCTTTGAAAGATGTTTTTAATTGCAGTATTAAAATTTTTAATAAGCCAGAAATGTAGCACATGTGATACAATGGTACCACTCTAGCAACACTCTTCTAGCTTCTTTTTTTATGCTTTATGGCCTAAAGAGAATGGCAACACTGCGTGTCCTTCGAGCTGATTATCTAGGCAACCTTGCCGTGTCGCGTCTCAAAAAAGCTTTATAGTTCGTTTGCCTTTCCAATTGGGATTCTGTTAATAGTGGTTCAGCACGTGATTTATAATAAAAATTTTAATTTAAATTCGTGTTTACGCAAAATCAGTAACTATAATTTGAAATGTAATAAAACAATAGGACCTTGTCCGGTCTGATTAGACGGATCCTTCCCGCCGTGATTTATATATTAAAAAGATAATTTTTATTTCTTTATAAGGCAAAAGAATTATAATTTGAATTAAAAAGACGAAAATATGTATGGTTTGTAGCGAATACAGGAATAATATTTATTATTAAAATGTACTTTTCGAAAAAAAAAAAAAAAAAAAAAAAAAAAAAAAAAAAAAAAAAAAAAAAAAAAAAAAAAAAAAAAAAAAAAAAAAAAAAAAATTTTTTTTTTTTTTTTTTTTTTTTTTTTTTTTTTTTTTTTTTTTTTTTTTTTTTTTTTTTTTTTTTTTTTTTTTTTTTTTTTTTTTTTTAAAAATAAAAATTATAAAAAAATTAAAGAAAAAAAATTTTTTTACAATAGGTTTTTTTTTAAAAAAAAAAATTTTTTTAAATAAAAAGCTCTTAAAATACTGTACTTACAATATTCGATATAAGGGCATTAATGGCCGGTTGCACCAACAATTATTAAGGAACCTTTAGCACAAGGTAATTCTTAAAATGGCCAAACAAGCAATGTGATTGGCTACATTGGAGATTTAAGGAGGGAGTACTTAACGCTAAGAGTTCGCTATTACTGTTGGTGCAAACCAGTGCAAACCAATAAACGGCCATAAGAAATATGGAGGGGACTTAGCCCAACAAGCCAAATATTAGCCCCCCCAAAAAAAAAAAAAATTTATTAAATATACTATACCTAAAGTAACGAAAATATAGTATTTTTACAATGAGGGTCTTATATTTAACGGATTTTGATGCATCCATGGCGTGGGCGTGATTACAAAATAAAATTTAGCTATTTATATAATTAAAACCAAACTAACCTTATTTACACTATTGAAGAATTTTGATTTTTACACTTTATTGGTACACAATATTTATAAACACCTTTTAAAAATTGTTTTATATTAATTTTACTTTTTTTCCCAATAATTGCAAATATTTATGCCGAACAGGAACCAGTATACACCACCTTTAGTAAACAAATGTGTTTTTGGCTTTGAACTTAGTTCGCAATTTAATGGAAAAAGTGTAAAATAAATAAAATAAAGGTTTTAAAGGTGTTTATAAAATATTGTGTACTTAGTAAACATAAATTCTGTACAAAAAAAGGGGAATTTAGTGAAAATTGGTTAAGGTTTGATTTTAACTTTGATTGAATATCTGTAAACAAACGTTCCGAAAAATTTTTTAGATTCTTATTCAGATTAAAAACCTTACCAATTAGTCAAATCTTAAAAACTTGACAATCAAGGGATTAATGGCAGGTTGCAAACAATTATTAAGAACTTTAGCACAAGGTAATTCTTAAAATTGCTAAACAAGCAATGTGATTGGCTTACATTGGAGATTTAAGGAGGGAGTATAAGGCCTAACGGTCAAACAGTTGTAAACCAATAAACGGCCATAAGAAATATGGAGGGACTTAGCCCAACAAGCCAAATATTAGCCCACCAAATCAAATAGCTTTAAACTATTATACTTTAATTTTATTAATTGTACAGGGTCGTGCAATAAGGAGTGATCGGGGCCATATTCATAATTTTCCTCATATTAAAAAAAAATGTGTTGTACGGTATAGAGTGGTGCAAGCATAGACTCTTAAAAACTTGCATATCAATGGCAAAAATAAAATAATTAATTTACACCCCTGAAATGGATGTTACCTTACTATTCTAAAATAAATATCACATATTTTAAAATGGTGGCTCAATTGAGAAGTCGATATCCACTGGTCCCACGACGTATTTTCTAACAAACTGGAACCGTAACAACCAAGTTCCACCCATGCTCACTATCATGTGTAGGATTAAATACACGCAGAAAATAATATAAAACAAACTTATGATACAAATGATAGAAAGGACGGGCCAAGACACGTGGTAGTCCCTTATAGTTCCAACCACCAGGTAGATGTTAATAAGTATGACAGCAGAACTGAGAGAGATTGACATAATTCTGTTCCACCTAAAAAAATGAACATTAGAAATATACGGGGTGTTAGAGAATGTGAAATTATTTTTTGAAACCCTCTTATACTTCTCTGTCTTGATATTACTTTCACTGTGATTTGAGTGACAGTGACAGTCATATCGAGAACGCAGTGTTGTAAATAAGGTCATAGGTATAATAACTTAAAACGTTGCCATAAATTCAACGTGTCTGATATAAATTGATACTACTTGAATTAATTAAAGTTGCAGCCTGCGTATATTACACGAAACGTTTCTACGTGTTTTTTCTTCTATTATAACTTCGTTAGCGTAGGTCTGAGGTTTTGTATGTAAATTTACATAAGTATTCTAATTACGAGTAAATTAAGAAAGTTGAATTTTGAAAATTACCCATTTTACTACTAATACTAACTAAGTGACTGACTCACTCATTCAGCAACGTACTGTAAACATCCCCTGTATATTTTAATACTTACAGGCCATTAGCAAACTCCCCCATAATTTTGGTACTGCTAGTAAATGCAATTAGAGGAATGGTTGCGAATGGCAACTGAATGCTCATCACTGCGTTGAGTATGTCATTAAAATCAGTTAACTTTTCTATGGTTGTAAAAAACGCTACACAAAACGTAGGTACTATGGCAATGCTTCTGGTGAATAGTACCCTTTTCCAGCGGGCCCACTGCAGGTTGAGGAAGCCTTCCATAGCAAATTGGCCAGCATAAGTGCCTACAATAATTCCATTTTATTAAAATAAAGAATATGTTTTTGTTGGGATTACTTGCCTGGAAATTTTCTAGAAAATAGGACCACTTCGGTCCTGGTCCCAGGGTATAGCGAACTGAGCCTGCTCAGCCCTATTAGTATTCTAATAAAAAAGATGTAAATATTTTTGAAAGCAAAATTTACACAAAACCTACACATACAAACAGATACTTAAATTTTTTTACCTAAGTACACTGGTCTTAATAATTTGTAAAAAAGCGAAATTTTAAGTATTAAAAAAGTTCTATTTTAACATTTAAATGTATGTATCTTAACAATTAACAATTCGAAAAAATCAGAATAATAATTTACTACTTCTAAAAGATATTATTAGATATACAAAATAATTATGTTTTAATTTTATTAAACAAAAACATATATAAACACAGAATTTCACAAATCAAAAATCTGTCAACACGAATTTGATAACAACCACATAATAAACTGAAATGCTTCTAGTATTTTAGCAAAGGAAACTTGTTCAAAACGTAAAATAAGGGAAAGTACAATTATATTATTAAGTAAAAATAAATGTGTAGCATCAGTATCTGTTAATTAAAATAACACATAGAGTTACCTAGGCTTGATAATTTTAAGTCAGTGCTGTCGAAATTACTTTTAAAAAAGTAATTCAATTACAATTACTAATTACTCTTCTAAGTAGTAACGTGACCATTCGTCCCGATTTTGGCGGGACTGTCCCGATTTTCAGAAGGCCGTCCCGATTTTTAAAGCGTCCCGCAAAAGTCCCGACTTTTACAAATTTATTGATAGTGGAATTGCCTTTCACTAAAATAGCCAATACGCTGCGCCGTGCCACAGAGGTAGGCAGCAATTTACAAAAGATGTACACAACAGCGGGTGAACCCCAGAAATTAAACTCGCGCGTGCTCGCGCTCTGTCGTACTTTTTTTCGGGGAATCACAGCAGTGTTGAGTAGTGATAGTTTGCTCAGGCTCAGGCTCAGTTCTTTTATCTGTCTTTAAACGGCAAAGCCTGCAGTGCACTGTGCAGCTATGTTTCTTAACAATTATTTAATAATTACCTATACTTAATTCTAAAGTGTGATTTAATTTGCTTTTGAGATGGTAAGAAGAAGAGTAAGTTTTATCTATCAATAATTTTAATGTATTTTTTGATGTTATTATATAGCCAGTTCCTATTTTATCAAAGGGGTGGGTTTTCTTTCTGTTGGATTTTACCTAGGACTCCTGTACATTTTATTAGACCTACCTAGGTATTTATCCATTCGTTTATTGTTTTTAGTTTATCTTATAACGATGGTTAAAAAACGAAAGTGCAAGTTCTCAGAGGACTTAAAAAAAGACTTTCCTTTTCTTAGAAAAGGCAAACTGGAAGGATACGCACATTGCACAAAATGTTTATCTGATTTTTCAATAGAAGCGGGAGGGCGAAATGATATAATTAAACATATATCCACAAAACACAAAAAATGGTAGAAGCGGCTTCATCATCCTCTCGTGTGGATATATTTTATAGAAACATGGAATTTGGCAACAAAGAGCAAGAGCTAGCTGCAGCAGAGGCAGTTTTTGCATTTCATAGCGTATGTCATAACCATAGCTTTAGATCACTGGACTGTACCACCCAACTAATTCAAAAGCTGTTTGAAAAAAAGTTCACATGCAAGAGAACAAAGGCTGAAGCTATTATTAAAAACGTTTTAGCTCCTTTTTATAAAGAAAAGTTGTTAAGCGAATTAGAGGCAGTTAACTTTATTTCTTTATATTCTGATGGCAGCAATCATAAAGAAATAAAACTTTTTCCGACCCTAGTGAGATATTTTAATTGCAAAATTGGAATTAAAACTAAAATTCTCGATTTTGTCGCTTTACCCGGTGAATCCTCAGATCTTATTTGATCTTCCATAGTTGATTGTGTCAAAAAATTAAAATTAGAAAAAAAGTTAACTGCCTTATGTGCAGATAATGCAAATGTTAATTTTGGCGGTATCTCTCAAACGGGAAAACAAAACGTTTTAAAAAAATTAGAAGCTCTTCTCGATAAAAAACTTCTGGGGGTTGGTTGTGCAGCCCACATCATTAATAATACTATTCAAAGTGCTTGTGACCTCTTGCCAATAGATTTAGAAAATATTATTATAAAGGTGTATTACCACTTCTACATCTATACTGTTAGTTAGTTATCTTTAAAAGAGTTTTGTGAGGATAGTGAGGTGGAATACAAAAAAATCCTAGGGTATATAACCAGATGGTTAGCACTTTTGCCAGCCATTGAAAGGTTGCTAAAAATATTTAACGGCCTTAAATCGTATTTTCTTTCTATCGAGAAAGCTCCAATTGTCCTCAAAAACTTCTTTGAGGACCCAACTGCGGAATTGTGGCTCACATTTTTACATAATCAGTCATCTCTTTTCTTTAATTCCGTGAAAGCAATTGAAGGTGAAAATATCACAATTTTGGAGATAATCAATGAGATAACTCTATTAAAAAAAAATTAATGGAAAGAGAAGACCATTGCTTTTTACCCTTGATAATAAAAAACGATTTAAAAAAATTAACTGAAAATGGGGAAATTAATAGATTATGGTTTGAAAAACAAGTAAAAATATTTTACCACAATTGCTATGAATACATTGCCAAGTGGTCCAAACATTTTGAATTTTTTTCAGTTTTTAACTGGACATTATTAAACAATGTGAAATCAATAAATTGGGCAGCAGCCCAAGAAGGTTTACTTTTTATATTAGAGTATTCATCTGAAAAAAATTTAATAGATGAAACTAATCTCTTTGATGAGTTCTCATGTTTGAAAAATTATATAACCGCAGCAAAAATTGAAGAGTGGCAAAACACAAAGCCCACATTAGGAGGTAAGTGGGTGGAAGTGTTTTGTCATTTCGACCAAAACGATATTCCATTTGAGAATATGTTAAACTATATTCAATTTGATCTTTGTCTTCCTGGGACAAATGCTCCCAGCGAAAGAGTATTTTCTTTAATGAACAGAATGTGGACTACAGAAAAAACTCAACTTTCAACTGAAACTTTAAAATCCATATTAACTATAAGACATAACGGAGAGGCTAGCTGCGACGAATTTTACAATAACATTTCAAAAAATACTGAAATTTAAAAAAAAATCACAACTCTCAAAAGTATTTATAAGTAGCCAAATTAATAATAATTATAAAAATGTACCTATATTATGTTACTTTACATATTTTTTGTCTATGTACTTAGTTATCTCAATGCGATTTTGTTTAAAGTTCAATTTTTTTGTTTTTTTTTGTAGGTAATAAGAATTCATGTTATAATAAATTATTATAGGTGTACCTACATAATATACATAAGTATAGCTGTACTTGTTATTTTGTATTAGGTCTTAAAAAAACTGAATACTTTTAAAGTTTTTGAACGTTTCAACATATAAAAAAAATGAAATGAATATTTTTTATATACATATACGCACCCCCCGCGTCCCGACTTTTAAGTAGTAGTAAATTACGATTACCAATTACTAGCATGTTTGTTAAAAGTAATTTAATTATTAATCAAAACTAAAAATAATTCAACACAATTTTTTTAATTAGATTACCACATAGATTAAACATGATACACTACATAAATAAAATATTTATACTAATATGCCTCATATGCGCACGTCACACTATTTAAACTGCTTCCCCAGCAAGTTCAATATTAAATGACTCTAAAATAAAATTTCTTTATATCCTACCCCAAACATTAAAAGATTTTTCCACAAAAAAAGTATAAAAAAGGTGGCGGTAAACATCAATCGAAAATACTAAATCGGCACTGAGGCGGCGTTCGCCGGATTCAAAGCGGCGATCGCCGGATTCAAAACGGCCTGCCGTGTTTTAAGATGCTCTTTCTGGCTGGCCAAAATTCCGGCAGTTTTTTCATAAAGAAGGGTTATTGTATTTTTCGAAGTAATTCAATTATTTATTAAGTAATTAAATTAATTTGTAAGCAATTTAATTACTTTATAAGTAATCGAATTACTTTCTAAGTAATTGAATTATTTGAGATTCTTGAAAATCAATTACCAATTACGATTACATTATTCTATTAATTGATAATCCAAAAACAATTACCTTTTGTGGAAATTAATTGAATTAAAGTAATCCAATTACTGAGAAGTAATTAAATACGATTTTTTAATGATTTTAATTCAATTACCGACAGCTCTGTTTCAGGTCAACTTAAAATCAATTAATACACCACACCACAATTTTTTTTGAAAGTTATAAATATACCAGTAAATACAAACTAATATGTCATTAATGACAAAACGTCATAAATACTTTAATACTAGAACTTTTTATAACCAAATTTTTACCAATTTAATTTTAATTTCTATTTAATTTTTTATTTATCTTATCTAAATAACGGGGGTAGACTTTCCACCGAAACGTAGATTAGTGTTCTGAATTTTTTAGATTCTTGGGAGGGTCTTCTTTCTTTTTTTTTTTTGTTTCAGACGATCTGACAGTTCATAGGGGTCAATAGGGCTAAACAGGCTAGTTGGCTATACTCCGGATCCATGCAGGACCGAGGTGGTCCCATTTTGTAGAAAATTTCAAGGCGAGTAATTTCAACAAAAACATATTAAAACATGAATCCGCCACAAAACTATAGAACATATTTAAAAATGAATAAACAAAGAAATTGTTTCTTAGGCATTAGACAGAAGTAAAAGTAATTAGAATTAATAATGAGATACCTATATAGGTAATTGTCTCGAAAGTTTGCCTCCTCTACGATTTTGACCAAATTTGGTATAGGGGGTTTTTGGGGCGCTGATTACGAATCTGAAAATAAAATTTTTCTGGAACGTTTTGTTTTCAAGATATTTATCATCAAAGTTGAAAATCAAACTAACCTTATTTTCACTATATTCCCCCTTCTTTTTGTACACAATTCTTGATTTTTACATTAAAGTGGCACATAATATTTTATAAACACCTTTTAAAACCTTGTATTTTTATTTATTTAACACCTTTTTTTTCATTTAATCTCGAACTTATAAGTTTAAAGGCAGAAGCCATCTTTGCTTATAAAATCCCTAGTGTATACATGGTTGAGGCCACGTTGCGGCGTGTGAAAGTAGAGGTTTGCAAATAAATGAAAAAAATTTGTAAAATAAATATAAAAACAAGTTTTTAAAAGGTGTTTATGAAATATGTGTGTTAATTCAGTGTGAAAATCAAAAATTCTGTGCAAAAAGAAGGAGGAATAGTGTAAATATGGTTAGTTTCATTTTCAACTTTGATGATGAATATCTCGAAAACGAAACTATGCCGAAAAAATATTTTTTTAGATTAGATTGGAGCCCAAAAAACCCCCGTATACCAAACTTGGTCAAAATCGGAGAGGAGGCAACTTTCTAGACTATTACTGATATATATTATACTCTCTCTATTTCCAATGGGACACCCTGTGTAGTATCACCTGTCATAGTAGAACTTTGTCCCGCAGCTAATATTCCTACAGCCCAAATATACATGGCAGCCAAACCATACGTGCAGCCCAGAAAAATTCCACCATTGTACAGGTCAGCATCGACTAGTTCTTTTGCTTCTGGGCCAGTGCTGGGAAAAACGGATGCGTCAATTGAAGGGTATTTTAAACAGGATTTGTGCTAAAAGAATTTAACTGTATAACAATGGTATAACATTCATAAACATAAATATATTAAGTGACAAAGAAAGGTAAACGCGAAGTGTTTATACTGTTATTTTAATCCTATTTGCGAGAGTATCTATTTTTAGCGGAGTGCGAAGACTGAGTCTTATTCGTCAATGGGGTGACTTTGAGATGGGGCTAATTGTAGGCTTACGTGAGGCAGATGTATCAATTAGAGAAACTAGATGAAGAACAAACCGATTATTACGTTCCATTCTGAGATGTTTTAGGCATGGATCGAAGAAGGCTGAGGACACAGAGCTAGGGGCGCCGAACGTCATAGAGGAACAACAAAGCGTCAAAATCGCCGACTAAAGGTACCCATTGGGTGCTGCGGATTTCGTGCTGGAAGGTCAACGATAGATCAAATATTTTCGATCAGACAAATATTAGAAAAGAACTGGAAGTTCAACCGGGATGTTCACCAAATCTTTGTGGATTTCCAGCAAGCATATGACTCCATAAAAAGAAGCAGGTTATGGCTGGCAATGTTAGAGATGGGCATACCAAGGAAATTAGTAGAGCCAACACAAATGTGCGTAACAAACTCTCATGCACAAGTAAGGGTAGGAAACAGAACATCAACGCCATTCAGTGTAACATCAGAACTCAGACAAGAAGAACCCCTATCACCGTAGTTATTTAATTTTGCCTTGAAATATGCAGTTAGCAAAATAGCGTCGGAGCTAACAGAAGATTTTGCTCATCAACGTTCAAAATTGCTGTTGGCCTTTGCGGATGACATATAAACAGTGGCTCATTCAACAAGTGAAATGCTAGAGGTTTTTTCACAGCTGGAGGAAGAAGCAGGTAATCTGGGCCTACGAGTAACTAAAGAAAAACAAAATACATGGTAGTTACAAAGAGTCCAAGGCCTTGAATCAGGCAGAATATAACACTTAATGAGTTCAACTTCGAAGTGTTTAAGGAATTTAAGTACCTAGGAGCGGTAATCACGGATGACAATCGAGTGGAAAAAGATGTCTCAGCACGGATAATGGCGGGAAACAGGGCGTTAACTATCTCACAACATTATTGAAATCTAAACTGTTAAAGAGACAATCCAAACCAACTTTGTACAGGTCAATAATTTGCCCGGCAGTTACTTATGGCAGCGAAACATGGACCCTCAATCAACGGAAACAAAACGTTTGTTTTAGAATCATTACCTCAGAATAAACAAAGGGAAAGAAAACTGAATTGGCGATTGGAGTGACATAGTCAGGCACATAAAGCTAACCGAATAAGATGGGCAGGCCATGTAGTAAGATCAGAAGACAACAGATTGTATTCCTTGAGAGACCAAATGGCAGAAGATCAATGGGTAGACCCAGAAAAAGATGGAAGGATGCTGTCGCAGCAGATTTATCTAAGATGGAGCAGTGGCGAGTGGAAGCACGCAAGATCGTTGGAGATGGAGAGGAATAATGGGTGCGGCTAAGACTCACCTTGAGTTGTAATGCCAGGAAAGAAGAAGAAGAAGTTTATAAATAGGTGTTTACCTTTCTTTGTCATTCAATATGTTTTATACGTACCACTTCTTCATTGGTTTTCAAATACAACCCATGGGCAAAAACCGCCAAAACAAAAATGTTTATAATTAAACTGACAAAGATAGCTACAGAACATTCTATAAAATAGTACAAGTTCGCTTCTCTCACTTTCTCGTTTCTAGATCTATCAACTTCCCTTGATTTTACCAATGCTGAGTGAAGGTAAAAGTTGTGGGGCATAATTATAGCACCTAAAAATATACAGAAGTTACTTATTTACTTACTAAAAATTCACTCATGATACGGAGTTTAACTGAATAAAGTTTCTTTTTTTCTATATGTAGTGCGAGTCTCGTAACGTGAAAAAAAAAACAAAAATAATGCTCACACCTGTCGATTAGCAGTTTTCGTCGCTCTTTTTCTATAAAAGAAATATTTATACAGTATGTCCCTAATTTGAATAAATTGATAATTTTTTAAATCGGCACCCAATTTTATTTAAGAGTATTTTTAAAGAGCATATCAGGTTATACAAAACTTTCCGATTTTACATTTTTCTTCCATGTCGTTTGCGGGAAATGAGATGGATTATAAAAGAATGCATAAAAAGAAATAGATACATTTTAACGGTAAAATTCCCTAAAGTATTGAACTTTTGTATTTAGTAGGTATTTTTTGCAGCTTGATCCACTATGCGATCAATGAACGCGTACAGATTTAATATTCAAACATTTTTAATGCAAACTGATAAATGTATGGCAGTTGGTTAATGTGGCGGCGCGACCGCTTGACACATTCCCCATCATGCATTGCAGGATTGAAATACCTTTTTATATATTATCTTAATATTCACAATGCCTTACAGACACAGGCCATTGCGGTTAAGTTCCAATTTTACATCTCGGATAAGTAAATAGAATAGCAAGAGGAGCGATTTCGGTTATTGGAACAGTTTAGACTTTCAATTAGAGGATAAGTGCCTTTTTTATTTGTTTATTTAAAAGGTAAAATACTAGGTAAAAAACATTGGTTACAGTGATTTTTTAGATAGGAATGAAAACGCCATGGATTTTCTGTTTTTGCCCTGAATGCAATAAAGGAACGGAGCAAAAAAAACTAATATTGAAACTCAGCAGAGCTCGTGTCGTCAAAAGCCGTTTTGGTCTGACAACAAATGTAAAAGGCCAAACGTGAACATTAAACCGTCATTACGCTAAACTATTTTTTTTTCTATGATATTTAGCAGATGGTTTTTTCAGGTTTTGGAGTTGGACCTCGTCAAAATGGTTATTTCCGAACTTTTGCCTCTAACTGCATGAGCTGCCTTTAGGGATGTGTACTTCTCACTGACTGGATCACTGAATGATACTGCCGTTGACTTAAGAGCATGTAAACATATAAAAAACCGTTAAACTTTATTTTAACCTACCTATAATTCCTACTGCTTGCAACAAAGCCCTTGAATCACAGCCCTCGCACCACGGAAAGAAGAGTCCCTTCATTACACCCCGGAGTCTGGTTTTGAAGCGACGTATTCATATCCAAATGTCACTGTCATTATACTTATAAGTAAGACGAAGAACGCCTCCAATTTCCGTAATCCATACTTGTCTATGAACAAAAAGGTGAATGTATCTAGGATTGTTATGAGAACACCGACCCATAGAGGAACTCTAAAATATGTCAATAATTTGAATATAGGGGATGATCCAGGAGGGTGGTTTATCACCTTTTTTGTGCATTTCAAGATAGAAAAATTAAAGTTAAGGATATCATATGTCGGATTTCCGGATGTTTTTACTGGAAATGGTACAAACTTTCGGTTTTTAAATGACTCCCCCGTGTATTATACTATTTTTAAATTCCTGATAACATTCCGCGTCTAATGGTACCGCATATACCCCAAGGTTTTCATTTATATTTTAACACCCACTTACAATGATAACTAAGAATAGAAAAAACACTTCTTGTATGAAAGTTTTATAGTTTTTCATCTATTATCTTTTGAGCATAACAAAAAAAAAACAAATGAACAATAAAAAGTTAGGAAAAATGAATAGGTTAACTTTTTTTAATGGAACACCCTGCATATTTTTATTTAGAATGAAAGATCTTTACATCATCTTTTAAAAATAAATTCATTTTGTTTAGCCGTTTTGAAAATATTTAAGTTTTTAATTTATTTAATTGAAAATTTAATTGATAGTAAAAAATAGCATTGTCTTGGTAAATAAATAATTTCTTATAAACTTGAACGTCCGTACTTACCTTCTGTCTGACAACAAATATATAGCTATGGCAGTGCCTATAACCTCCTGCATGTCACTGCCAATAATGGCTATTTCCATCATTAACCATAGCAAAATTCTTGGTGTTTTGAGGTATTGTCTGTAACAAAGTTCAGCTAGATGCAGTCCTGTTACGACACCTAGAAGAAGAATACGTTAGAAGAATTTAATACTATTACGGCATTTTCATTTTGGTTTTTGAAAAGTGAGTATGCAAAAAAATCATTAATAATGTCATCTTCATTACCAAAAAAAAAACTATTAAAATTTGGCGTAAGGAATTGACTATAACTATATGAGGTGTCCCAAAGTTGGCTCACGATATACAGGGTTCCCCATAATAAACTACCCATTTTAATTGCTCAGTAAAATTGTTAAAACTAAATAAAATTAACATTTTATTACACTTAATTACAATTCACTCTTTGGATAGTAAGTGCCATTAACTTCAATACACTTTTTAAGATTTGACAAGAAATGATTCATGACACGATAAAGGAAAACCTGATTTATTCACCAGACCTCTTCAGGAATTTGGACTTTAAGACCTTGGATGTTTTCTGGACGAGTTGCAAAAACCTTTGACTTTAAATAGCCCCGCAGAAAAAAGTCTGGTGCAGTTAAGTCCGAGGACCTTAAAAGCCAAACTCTTTTAGAGTTTTTAGCGGTATGTACTGTCGCTTTATCTTCTTTTATTAAGTCACTCTTTATGTTTTTACGCAAAAAAACTCGTTGTTGAACTGAATAATCCATGAGAATTAAAACTAAACATTAAATTATGTGTTCAAGCCTAATAATGCTTTATTAGATAAATGACCTTTTACAAAAATGAATTTTTCCTAGTTTTGTGCCTACTCGATTAAAAATATTTTGATTTAAATCCCAAAGGCCATAGAAGATAATAAAATAAAATAAACGTACTTACTGACTTATCTCATATAGAATTTATTTCAATATCAAAATAGGTAGTCTATTATGGGGAACCCTGTATAAAGATGTATTCTTTACAAAGAAAAAATTATCCCATAATTATGATCTGCGATATAGTTCTTAAGGAGAACAGGGCTCCCTAAAAGGAAATCCCCAAGTTGTTTTTTGCGATATCCTTAAAACTGTTTTGCATAATTTTTTTAAAGTTCTACAAGGTTGTGTTAAATTTTATACCCTTACAGACAAGGATAAATTATAGTTGTGCAATATATTTACAATTCCTTATTAACAATTTGAAAAAAAAAATAAAATGTTGTGTAGAGTCTATACAAAAACATTTAACCAAAAATAAACACTAAGATATTTGTAGCTTTCCTCGTATTGGATTTTTTTCCTATAGAACCTGAAAGAATGCCAAAGAAAATGGTTTAAATTAAGGCAAAAGAAATCCACATAAAAATTACCATTTTCCTAAAGGCCATCTTATTTATTGGTTCGTTTTTAAAAGCGTCTTATTTTTTTAGAAACGTTTCAGTAAAAATTCTTAGTAACAACAGAATTAATGTAATTATATGTTTTAGTTTATCTAAGATTTATTAGAAGTATACACGCTAAACTTTTTAGGTATTTATTGTTACCTTTCCCTATTTTTTAATTCAAATAGAAAATTTCTTAAATAAATTAAATTAATTCTGTTGTTGCTAAAGATGAATAGAAAATTCTAAATAAAACCGATCGAAAATAATGAGACCCTCATAAAAATAAACCGGTAAATGAGGTGTCCCATTATCTCCCAGAATATCTTCTGTTTTAATTAAAAACATTTTCTAAGTATATTTTTAATTGTACGGAAAAAATACGCAAGATCATTGCAATTTTATATTTTTTTTTAATCAAGGAAAGTCAGAAACACAGCAATTACCAATTGTTATAGACCTGAAGCCGAAAGGGTTTTTGCATTATCATAGGCCCCATACCGAGGCTTTGGGGGCTGATAGACATCGTTATTTTCCACTTTGAATTCTTGGTATGGCATCCCTAAAGTGTAGCTTTTAGAAGGGGTGAATTTTCAAACGTGTAAGTAATATCCATGCCCTTGGATCATAGGCCCCACTTTGATTTTTGATTTATGTCATTAAAAAGGTGGCCAAAGTCCGCGAACCCAATATGCCATACCAATATGGCGTCACTTAAGGTCCATACTGACCAAAAGGTGTAATTTTCCCACTGTAGATATGAACTGTAGAACAAAGAATTCAAAACGCCATACCTCTGGGGCGTCGCCAAGTGACCGCCATAATGGGGCAAAAATGTCATTTTAGCAATGAACACCCCGCATTATGGCGGTCACTTGGCGACGCCCCAGAGGTATGGCGTTTTGAATTCTTTGTTTTACTGTTCATTGTTAACAAAGATCACGAAACAACAGCGTGGGGCCCATGGTCCATGTCTACAGTGGAAAAATTACACCTTTCGGTCAGTATGGCGGACCTTAAGTGACGCCATATTGGTATGGCATATTGGGTTCGCGGACTTTGGCGACCTTTTTGACGACATAAATCAATAATCAAAGTGGGGCCTGTGATCCAAGGGCATGGATATTACTTGCACGTTTGAAAATTCACCCCTCCTAAAGGCTACACTCTTAGGCGTGCGCAGGGTAAAGCTGGTGTGGGTGCCGAGATAATAATAATAGCATAATAATAATAATAAATTATCGATATTTAGGAATCGACCAAAACCGGACTTAAGATGTTAGAGCTGTAAAGACCGAGCTTAGAAGCAATTACAGGCGATGTTTACGAAGAATTTGGAAATCCGAATTATCTGGAATAAATAAGGTCCTTGCTACGAACATGCTAACAGTGCCTGTGTTGCTTTACTCTTTTGGAGTGGTTAAGTGGACGCGAGAGGAACTACGTGAGCTAGACGTCAGCACGCGAAAAATGATGCATCTTCACCGTAGCATCCACCTGCGCTCATCAACATCCCGTATTTACCTCCCACGCCACCAGGGAGGTCGTGGCCTTTTAAGCTTAGAATGTATGCACGATCCACTGATTTTGAGTCTTGGTTGTCAAGTTGCCAATAGTACTGATCCACTGATGTAACTAGTAAGAGCACATGAAATAGGTAATGTTGGAGCGTTTCTATTCAAGGCAGGGGAGTGAGCAGCGGAGAAATTCGGTCTCAGATTTGCAATAGATCCAAACGACGACCAGTCACTTGTAAGACTTGAGTCTAAAGCCGTAAGAACTGCGGTTAAAAGAGCAGAACAGCAGATGCTTTCAGAAGATCACATTAATAAGCCTCAACACGGAGTATTTTACCGAAACATAGAAAGACTCAATCTATCTAAATCTAATCTATTTAAAATCTGCTGAGCTCAAGTCTGAGACCGAGGGTT
Organism: Listronotus oregonensis; assembly: GCA_019359885.1. Classification (NCBI taxonomy): domain Eukaryota; kingdom Metazoa; phylum Arthropoda; class Insecta; order Coleoptera; family Curculionidae; genus Listronotus; species Listronotus oregonensis. Next base: position 26,457 of record JAHBCN010003278.1, on the reverse strand, counting down.
TTCTACTAGCATGCCAGGATGGGGTGATAAACACATTGGTATACCGAAGCCAGTTTTCTAACATTCCTGATATTGCTTGCCGAGCTTGTCGACAGCAACCCGAAACACTAATGCACTTGTCAGCTCGTCCAGTGCATGCTGTAAGTGGTTACATCCACCGACATAACGACGCGCTTCGGGTTCTTTATTATCACCTCAGACATTATTACGGCATCGACGAAACAGCAATTTTGCCATTTGCTCCCGGCGATATCGAGGCAGTAGTGGAAAATGACAACTGTCGCATATATTGGAATTATGCATTCCCAACTACGCATCAAATTCGCGCCAATAAACCTGATATCGTTCTCCTTGATAAAAGAAATAACTCTATGTATGTGATTGAGTTCTCCGCCCCAGCGGAGATTAACATCGATATAAAGGAACGGGAGAAACGAGCCAAATATCAGGATCTACTCGGCGAACTTCAGAGACTCTATCCGGAGTATAAGGTGCGATTGGTTGTCCTGATTGTCGGCGTTTTGGGGGGCACAAAGGAAAATGTGTTGGGGGAGCTGAAGTGTATTCCCGCATGTCAACATTCACCCGAACAACTGGTGATGAAAATGCAGAAATCTGTTGTCCTTGGGTCCCTTCGTTTACTGAGGCAAATGAATTTGGCCGAAGATCACTGGTGGTCTTTGATACGGATGTCCTTCCGCATGACGCCCTATGGGGTCGGAGCCATGGGATACGTCATGTCGGATCTTTCTAAATAATAATAATAAAGTGAATAAAAGTATGAATAACAATATATCGATATTAATACATTGTTATTAATAAAATTAAGTAATAAGGATAAATCCTAAGGATTGTTTAGTGAATATTTATGAAATAATAACAAACCGAGTACATGATACATTATTTAATATAAAATCATTCTTCTTTCATAAGGTACAATTTTTTTTTAAATTCGTTTATCACAGTATTATATCAATATTTGCTGCTAATTCCTGTTCCACAAATGGAACCAGGAGATTTTCTAAACGTTCTTGGCGCATTGTGGATCTTAATTTTTAATTTACCATACTCATTTTCGAGAAGGTGCGTTCGCGTGTAATTTTTTAATGGAACCTTATCAAATAATAATTTTCATATTTTAAATACAGTAATCTTTTTCAGACTAGTGGGGGTGCCACGGCACCCACGGCACCCACTGTGCGCACGCCTATGGCTACACTTTAGGGATGCCATACCGGGAATTTAAAGTGGGGAATAACGTTGTCTATCAGTCCCCAAAGCCTTGGCGTGGGGCCTATGATACATGCAAAAACCCTCTCGGCTCTAGGTCTATTATCTAGAAAACGGCTTCCAAGGATGATAAAAACCAGAATATTATGGTAATAACTTTGACATAAACCATATGAATCATGATGTAATAGTAAGTCAACTAAACACACCTAAATGCAGTGGTTAATACTGTTTTCGTATAGTTATTACATTACAATTGTTTTAACGCGTGAATTTAATTTATATTAGATCTCTTTGTTATTCAGAAATAGTGTACACAATTTTACACTTTTTTTACATAAGCGCTTTTATGAAAGGTGTACTTTAGGTGTGTAGAAAAAGTGTAAAATGGTGTAAAATATTTCTGAATATCAAACAACCACCGAATCAAATTGGCCATGATCTGTTTGCATGGGTATACTTTATTTACAATTCGGACTATAGAAAATGTTCGCAACAAAACGGCGGCATTTCTGTATAGAAAAGGAAAACCTATTAAATTTATATGTATTTAAACCATAGTAAAAGGGATTATCACATTAAATCAATATCAGATAAAACCTAAGCAAAGCGCAAATATATTTACAAATCATTTTCGGGGATTTCTATTTAAAGTTATCATTTACTTTGATATACAAACATATTTCCGTATGGTAACATGGCATTTTTAATACCTTGAACTATGTGTTCCAACAATTTATTTACTTTGTATTTGAATCATATAAATATATATATATATATATATATATATATATAAAATATAAAAGAGATGCTTTTCGTACAAATCGTTAACATAGTAAAAACTAACTTACCTAGAACATAGATAACAAAAGTAAATAACAATTTTAAACAATATACACTTTACATTTTCACCAACAACATTTAAATTTACTGTGGTTTTAACAGTGTATACTTTATAATATATATCTTAGTATTCTATTTAATTATATTTACTTATATTATAAACTATATTTGTATTAAATATTTTATATTGATATATTTTAAATTTATTATTGATTAATATATATATATATATATATATATATATATATATATATATATATATATATATATATATATATATATATATATATATATATATATATATATATATATATATATATATACAGTTTACAGGGTGATTGGTAAGTAGAGGCGAAATGAAGATCTGAATTAATTTTTTAATTCTGAATCGAAAACCAAGAATACTTTTTTGCAAATTTTCCTTCGTTTCCAAGATATAACACTATAAAGTTTTGCCAAAGAAAAAAATTAATTACATTGTGGGTGTAGGAGTAATCTTAGTTGGCGCTTTGAAACTATTAAATCACATGAAATCAAGTTTAACCGTTGTCAAAAGTTAGACACTTTGGTGCACATGCTAAATAATTATTATGTTATACATACATATAAACGATATCACCGTATTTTTCGTTAGTGAACTCCATTTTCTTTTGATTTTCCAATAACAGATTGACAAGTGTCTAACTTTTGACAAAGGTCAAACTTGATGACGTAATAGTTTCAAAGCGCCAACTAAGATTAGCGACACCCACAATGCGATTAAAAAAAATTCCGTAGCAAAACTTTATAGTGAAATATCTTGGAAACGAAGGAAAATTTAAAAAAGTATTTCTGAATTTCTGATTTTTGACAGGTTGTATTTCTGTGAAAAATGGTCGTATATCGACAATCTAAAAAAAAGCTTTAAGATTCTAGTTTTAAAAAATTTTTGGAGTCGTGATTTTACGTAATTCAAAGAATTCTAAAATTTTTCATTTTTTCTTTTGTGTCCACGACTGTGGAATCTTTTTCAGCCAGACCATCATATGAGTTAAATTGCCTGTTTATCCGGCTTCAGTATGCTTTTTTTAAATTCTCTGTAAGTCCATTTCTCGCAGAGATATCGAATTTTGAATGAAAAAGGAACCTTTTGAATTCAACCGCCGATATCTCAGCAACCAATGATCGTATAGAGAATCGGAGGACAGTTTTGGAATTTGGAATAAATTTTCTACAAAAAACTGTTGAGATCGTTAAAAACGTTTTTTTTTTAATTCTTGACATGAACTTGAAAAAATAGAAAAAAACAGGCAATTTAAGATTTTTTAAAAAGTTATCTGCGCAACTGCGAATTTCGGTGATAGGACTAATGTTTAGCATAATTTTTACACTTCGATATACCCACAACAACCCTGTAAAATTTCAGCAATCAAACTTTTTTGCAGTATGTTGTTTTGATTGTGTTTAATCCTTATATTTAATGACGCCTGATTAAACCATCCTTAGAATTGGAAGTGGTATTTAAACCTGTATGGCTATTATTTGATTTTGTTATAGTTCTTACCTAATCTAGCAGAAAGTCTTTGCATTAAGAGTCCCAATACTGTGGCAGTTAGTAGTACCCAAAGCAGCCTGTACTGTACGATAGTACCACATTGTAAATCGCTTTCAATATTTCCTGGATCCAAAAAAGCTATGGACATTAAAAATCCAGGTCCACAGAAGGCCCATAACTTTTTAAAACTAAAATTTGTCTTAAAATAAAAAAAAATCCATTAAAAATACCAGTTGAGATCTTGGCAAACGTCTGAAAATTTAAAACGGATTTATACTTCTTAATTGAAAACAATTAACATTCATCTATCCGTGAGACTGTAAAAACTAATATATTGGTAAATAACGTAGTCGATATCAGAGAAAAAAAAATAAAAAAAGGATTTAATGGGTACATAGAAAAACATCTTTTTACAAATTTTGCACAACTATTGTCACAAAGATTCACTTTTTAGCCCAATCAATAGTACAGTGTAGCAAGCATGAAATAGGCTATTTAGTTTTATTGTTTTAATTGATTTATTAGGGTGCTAATAACAGTAATCTGTGGTTTCCCACCAAAATTTTTGATGGGAGAACTTTTGACAGCCCAAAAACCACGAATTTGTTGGACTTTTTCCAGTTTTTTCGATATATCTCGCAAACTAATAGTCCTTCTTTTTTATTAAGGTCCCTACTTGGCGTTAGAATACCATAAGCAGTTTTCTGTACGAAGTCCATTGTAAATTCGTCTTTCAATTTTCCCGGTCAAAAATTGCTATTTGAACATTAAAAATCCACCAAATCCTCCTATTAACTCTTTATATTTCTAATAACTCTTCCAAAGTAGTATAAAAATCATTGAATTGAATAATGGTTGAAAATTGGTAACTCTGAAAAAATTAAAGTTTGTATTTATGAAAAAATTAACATTATCTTTCGAAATGTAAAAACAATTTTTTAAATAACACATATCAAGAAAAAAAGATAAAAACAGATTTAATGAGTTTACTGAAAAAATTTCTTTTTTACAAATTTTTGCCAATTGATGAAAGTTCTTTAAATAATAGTGTGTACAAATAATATTGGTTTTAAGTTTACATTTTTTTTGAATTAGGGTGCTAATACCAGTAATCTGTGGTTTCCCACCAAAATTTTTGATGGGAGAACTTTTGACAGCCCAAAAACCACGAATTTTTTGGACTTTTTTCAGTTTTTTCGATATATATCGAAAACTAATAGTCTTATCGATTTTTTTATTCTGTACTTTTTTAAAGAACATTAAATTTTCTACAATTTTTATTAACTAAAGTTTCGTCTAACTCTAACAGCAAGTGAGCTACAGCCCGTCAAAAATTGTCTATTTTTGCCAACATTGCAAAAAATCACCAAATCCTCCTATTAACTCCTTTATATTTCTTTATAACTCTTCCAAAGTAGTATAAGAATCATGCAATTGATAATGGTTGAAAATGGTTAACTCGAAAAAGCAAATAAAGTTTGTATTTATGAAAGAAGATGAAGACTTAGTTCGAAATGGGGAACATATTATCAACACATCAATAAACGCATTAAAACTTTATGAGCTTATCTGTAAAGGTAATTCTCATACGAAATGCTTTTTACCATATTTGATGAAAGTGTTTCAAATATAGTGTTTCAAATATATTGGTTTGTCAAGTTTACATTGTTGAATACGTTTTTTTGAGTGTCTGCTGCACATATCATATCGATTACAAATTAAAAGTTGGCAAGCCAAAACCGAAGAAAATAAAAAAATATTTAAAAACAATAAAAAAAGAATCTAAAGTGAATTTTAATCCAGAATGGGTCTAATTATTGATAAACCTAAACCTGGGTATGGCCCCACAAATGATGGAAATACTGCTAGGCGTTTTTTCCATAACTCATAAATAAGTGCAGAAATCACAGGAGTAAATTGTGAATTAATTAAAAATGTTTGTTTTATTTTAAAAATTATAGCATCTAAAATTAATACAAATGAATTTAAATTTTCATTAGATCAGACAAGAACATTAAATTTATCATTGTATAATTGGTAATATATGCCCAGTACAGTTCAGAAGGTATTAGTTTACGGGGGTGATATAATCGAATTTTTTGACTTACCATTCGGTCAGCTTTTGGAGGATGCTTTGGAAGCAAGACATAAAGATAATAAAGAATGTCGAAAAATTCGATTAAAGAATGCCCGTAAGTGCTCTGGAATATCTGCGCATAATGATATAATTAGAACTCTTTTGTTAACATCCGATCCCCATTTGGCTAGCCTCAGAAAATTTAAATCTAAGAAGAACTGTACCAAATTCGATTTTCAGTTAGAAAAGTATATGTTTATTAAAAATCCTCTGTATTTCCCTCTTTCTTTGGATTTTTCGTAACTTAAACTTAATTGAAGAATCAAGTCAAGTAGTTCTGATTCAGAATAATTAGTCTAAAATTTTATTCATGATTCATTTTTGATTATTTATTTTGGTTTGCAAGTTATTGCTAATTTTAAGAATTGGTTTTTATGTTAAGTAATTTTATATTAAAATGTATTTACTTTTATTAATATGTTTTATTCTTTAATTTTAAAAAATTAACTAAGCTCTGTTGTATTTCTCCACACTGTATACATGAAATTATCAGGCCAAAAACTCTAACCAAAATAAAAAATCGACGGATCCAACCGTTTTTCTAAACAAAATAACACCCGAATTTTGAATGAATTTATAGGGTTTTTTAGGGACACACTGTATACCCCAGTCGTGGCACCAAAACTTTAAAAACCCCTTAGAAAGTATAAGCGACGGGTTGTAGATAACAATTTATTTTTGTTTTTAAATTGCATTTGGTGTAATCAGAGTTATGATTTTTATCCCGTCATACCATAAGATCGTAACACTGTGCGTCACCCCTACCTTTTACTTAAGCCCCTTCCTCCTTCACTCCTCCGCTCTAAAAACCAAAGGTAGAGCTTTTTTAAGTCAACCATTTTCAACCATAATCAATTTTATGATTCTTATAATACTTTGGACGAGTTATAAAGAAATATGAAGGAGTTAATAGGAGGATTTGGCCATTTTTTGCAGTGTTGGATAATATAGTCAATTTTCGACGGGCTGTAGCTTGCTTGCTGTTGGAGTTAGACGAGTAGTGATGGGCATAATTGGATTATTTTAAGAATCGAATTATTGAATTATGAATGATTTCAATAATCGGATTAATTGATAACTCGAATTATATAATTATTTTATTTTTTAATCGTATGAATTTTAAATTCTTGATTTCTGAATGAATATGTAACTTGATTCCAATGTAACTAAACACAAAGACTAAATATTATATACAGTTTGACATAAAAGTCCGGGGTCCCCTTAATAATTCGTCAACGGGGATTCTGGACTTTTTTGACACTGTATAATATATATTATTGTTATTATTATTTTAGTAAGTAAATTTTCCATTTGCCATATTTTTTTTATGGTATTTTTTTACTTACCGGACCCACGGCCGATTTTATTGAAATTTTGTATACCGGGAATTTTTGGAACGCTGATCACGAATCTGAAGTCAAATTTTTTCATACCCTGCTGGTTTTTTAAGTTATAACGCCCCACTCAAACCTAACCAGCAAAACTTTCCTAAAATTCCTCCTTCTTAAAACTGATTACACCCAAAATGGAAGATTTTATCGAAAAACACTTATTATTTTATAAGATAAATTTAATTTCACCTTCATTTAACAAATATTTTTAATAAAAAAAGTACAACAAGCACTTCCCAAAAATATAATTTTTACTTTTATAAATGTCAACAAAATTGTCTAGAGATTTTAGACTGTTTTATGTTGGTACGCCAGGGACCCGCGAAACAATTGAATGGCCTACTTTATAAATTTGAATTATTTTTATTTTTCGCGATTTAAATTTAAAAATTAAGCGCATTAAATTGTTTCGCGGGTCCCTGGTGTAACATAAAATTGTCTAAAATACCTAGACAATTTTGTTGACATTTATAAAAGTAAAAATTATTTTTTGGGAAGCGCTTGTTGTGCCCTTTATTAAAAATAATTGTTAAATTAAGGTAAAATTAAATTTATCGTATAAAATAATAAAGTATATTTCCATAAAATCTTCCATTTTGGGTGTAATCAGTTTTAGAAGGGGGAAATTTTTAGGAGTTTGTGCAGATGTGAGGTTAGGTTCGAGTGAGGTGTTATAACTCAAAACAGCAGAGTCCGCAAAAATATGACTTTAGATTCGTGATAAGCCCCAAAAACCCCTGTATACAAAATTTTAATAAAATCGGCCGTACCCCGGTAAGTAAAAATTACCTTTTTTATAATTAAGTTGTCCTCTCTATTTACATAAATATATACTTTACTATTAAAATATTAAATCTTATTCGTTATTACATGTTATTTTTTTTTCGCGACGCGTAATCAATTCTGTGGGATCAGGTTATTTTTCGTAATTCAAATTAAATCTGAATAATCGCATGATAGCGATTATTTCAATAATCGGATTATCGATTATTTTTAATTCGAATTATCCCATCACTATAGACGAGACTTTGATAAGTGAAAATTGTAGGAAATTTAATGCTCTTTAAAAAAAGTACTGAATTAAAAAATCGATAGGACTATTAGTTTTCGAGATATTTCGAAAAAACTGAAAAAAGTCCAAAAAAATCGTGGCTTTTGGGTTCTCAAAAGTTCTTCCATCAAAAATTTTGGTGGGAAACCACAGATCACTGTTATTAGCACCCTAATAGACCAATTAAAACAATAAAACTAAATAACCTATTTCATGCTTACTTGGGCCTTATTTTAAATGACAATTTGATTGGGCTATTTAGTAAATTGCTGGCATTGCAGCAGTGAGTTTGCAAAATAATTTTTGTGTTATTTTTTGTTTTACTAGTATTTGTTTGCTTTACTTGGTTTGTGACATTGTTCAAAGTGTTTTTCATTAATTTAGTGGACATGGTCAAAAATATATATGTATCGATCATTGACATGGTGTGGCAACTTTAGGTTTTTGAATATTTAAAAAATAGATAAATATGGATTAAACTAAGCTAATTTTTAAATGATTATATTCAATCTTTAAATAATCTTTTATAACACTAAAATTTTTTATGTAAATTTTTTTATAACTTATTAATCTAAAAATTAAATTGGTAGTTAGGAGGAAATATTGCGCACTTACATTATCTAAATCTGGAATAACAATCTTTTCATCGTCAAAGTATGTTTGAGGGGTACCAACTTCAGTTACCACTGGAGCTGGTGCATTCTGTCTATGACTATTTTCTCTATCATTATTTTCCGGTATCACCTGAAAAAAAAATACTATGTTCAGGGCCGGATTTAACTTTTTGCCGCCCATAGGCTAATATATTTTTGCCTAATATGACAATATTTTTTGGATATCTTTTAGCATTTAGCATTAAAATAATGTAAACTTCATTGTAATTCTTATAAAAATTTAATAAACAAATTTAACAAAAGAAAATCATACAGAAAATTAAATAACAATTATTTAAAACAAACAAATCTTATAATATGAAAACAAAATATAAATTAAAATGGTATAAAAAATAAGCCTTTTTTGAACTATGTATTATTTAATCATAAGCAAAACCCTATACTGACATTTTTCTTTGAACCTTTTTTTCTGCAAAATCCTTAAATATATTATTAAAATATATGATTAATCGTAAATTTGCCACCCCCAATATTTGCCGCCCTAGGCTTCAGCCTACTCAGCCTTTGCGTAAATCCACCCCTGACTATGTTACATACCCAGGTGAGAAATGCATCATTTCTGGCAAAAGAAAAAAATGGTTTACCGAAGCGCGAATTTTCAAAGAGCAACGTTTTATTCAAAACGGTTTGAAATTTTTTTAGGTTGTTTTTAGAGTTTGAAAGATTTCTTACAAGACGAGACGAGAAAATACCCTTTTCTCACTGAGAATTTCTCGAGTACTTTTACACACTTGTACCCTTAAAACTTTTATGAGGAAACTTAAATATTAATCACAAAGACAATTATTAACAAAATATATTTTATTAAAAACAGTGACGTAATCATAATTTGTAAGTTTTCTTATAGTAATGGCCAATAATAATTTTTTAATCGCTTATTTTAACATTTTAATCGTTTATTTTTACATTTATTAGCAGCACCTATTTAAACTAAATCGGTTTAATGTCACTTAAATATGCATTAAAATAAATATAAAAGGTAATTACACCGTCAAAATCCATCGCAATTACCACAAAAACAATAATACACTTCAAAAAAACAGGTTGAAACTCTAAAAACTGTTTATTATCGTTTGAGAATAACACCTGGAGAAGGCAATCATGGGGTCTGTTTTACACATTTTTTACCTAAGCGCTCTTATGAAAGATGTATTTTTAGAATAAGGTGTGTAAAAAAGTGTAAAATATTTCTGAACAACAGAGACCTATGATTACCGACTTTTTGAACACGGTGTATCGATGCGATGTTGTTTCCGATTGCAAGCCTACAGGAGATAACGTTTTTCGGTAACTATTTTTCCTTAATGATAATTATACCTTTAAAGGTAGGAAATAATCTATGCTCTGCTGTAGCGGATTTTTGAAATATGAGTCGAGTTAGAGAAAATAGTATCAACATAACCGATTTTAGGGTGACGAAATATTAAAAACTAAATCCAATTATAGCAGAAGCCTAGATTTAAGTGTTGGTTTCATATAGTTTTTGAAAATTATCGATAACTTATACCATTTTTGAGAAAAACATTATTCCCCGAACCCCAAATTGGATCCAATTTTCGCGGCGCGAATGGACTCTTAAATTATAAATAAATTGAAAAGAAAATAATTTTCTAAAATTATTAAAAGTAGTTAGTGCTAATTCAATAGAAAAAGTATAATACTTTTCCTGGAAAAAACGAGTATAGCCAAATCTTCGTTTTCATTTCGTGGTACAGATCTTTCTTTATTTTTAAGCTTTTCCGGTCACTAAACTTTTTTAATCTATATTTAATATTGTCTATAGATGGTATTCGAAAGTGATAGTCTCTTTGCACCGTCGTCACATTATTATTTTTGTCATTAAAAACAAGCACAATAGCGATTTTTTTTTCTTCTAAATAGCCCATCGACAAGAAAATTATTCTTAATAGTTAAAATGATATTAACTTTTTACAATACCGAGACGTCAAATTTATCATAACAATTTTATTGTTTCCATGGCTTTCTTGCTACTAAAATGATTTTTTTTTAATTAATTTAAGCTAAAATATCTCAAAAACTGGCTACTTAAACATCATCGATGTATATATATTTGAAATCAGAAAAAAAAATCTTTCTTTGTAGCCCATAATAAACAGGGTGTTCCATTTAAAAAAGTTGAAGTTGCCCATATTTTTGGTAATTATTGCATATACGGTTTTCTTTTATTTTTGGATTATATGGTAAAATTTTTATATAGTCATATTCCAGTGTCCTTAGGGATTCAAATATACTACGGAGAAGAGAAATTATTTTTTTAATATTTTTTATTTTAATTTGAAAATTTAAAATTACCATTGATTTTCTCCATATAATGCGAAAACTCCCCATTATGACAAGGAACGTCAGCGTGCAGTGTTGCCAAATCAGGGTCTTTTCGAATACGTTCCCGCATTTTCACGTCTGAAATATAATTGGGAAAAATAAAAAGCCGCTTTAACTAACCAAAATTAACCATGACCAACTGTTTAGACAAATTCAAGAGCCCCTAGTCGGTCATGGTTAGTTTTGGTAAGCAAAGCAGCTTTTTATTTATCCCAATTATACTTTAGACAGAACCAGAATATCAAAATTTGATGGCCGAAAATTATTAAGTCCGGCAACACTGTTGATACTTATTTTGAATTTGACAATGTAGAAAGAATGTGTTATCAGATATTAGATTTATTTCTAACCTATATTTTTTTAAATTTAAATTAAAAGTTGTTTTTCCCGATTTTCTGCGTATTTTGTCAATAGATTTCTGTTTCTGTGTGTTATGTTTAACTAAATAATTATCAATTTATACGTTTTTACCCGCCCAGCACTCAAATTCACTCCATGATCCAGTAAGTTTATTTGGTTGAAAAAAACAAAAATTAAACACAATTTCTCTTCTCCGGTAGTATATTTGCTATCCCAAAGGATACTTAAATGTAATTTTATTAAAAAAAATTCATAAAATCCAAAAATAGCAGAAAACCGTATATGCAATTGTTACCATATTTTTTAATTTTTTTAATGCCATACTGATAATTTCAAAAGATATGGAAAAAAACTAGAATTTTAATATGAAACATTTTTTTCTTTTTTTTTTTAATAAAGGCTCTAGATGCCAAATAAATATAATCAAAGACACTGTACTGTCATCTAGAATAAAAAAATTAAAAATTTACATTATACAGGGGCTATCAAAAAATTTTCAAAAATATTTATTTTAATTACTTTCAGCCTTGACCATAATTTTTTAGCCCCCCATTCGCAATACATTTGTTTAAATACTATATTTGATAACAAATAATTTCCATCCGGTTGGCAGATGGATGAAGATCATCCCTAATTTTAAAAATCCAAACTGTTTTAATATCCGAATTAGCTTTTCTTGCTATTCTGTTTATACCGCACTTATCCGAGATGTAATATTGGAACTTAGTCGCAGTGGCCTGTGTCGGCGAGGCATTGTGAATATGTGTTGTTAGCGGCTGACGTCAACATCGTTTTGGAGCCAACGTTTTATAATAGAATTTTAAAGGTTCTAGCACTGTTATAAAAGTTCGTATGAAAAAAATTCTGTTATAAAATCATCAATAACAAGAAAAGCCAGGTACATAGGTGCTTGTTTTAAGTTTGCGTTTCTTAAATTTAATAACCATTGGGCACATTTTCTAAAATATATAAAAGTATAAACAATTATTAAATTTTAATTTTAAGAAATGTAATATAAAACATTACAGTTTTATTACGAGAAAAATAAAACAAGACGAGAGAGGGAAAGAGAGAGAGAGTAGTCTCTTGAGCGAGAGAAGGGTATTTCCGCAGTTCGGCATTAATAACGAGTGCAAAAATAATTTAAATGATATTAGATACAAAGGTTAACTTACCATCTTAACGCACTGTAGGTTTCATGCAAGAACACTGGTAAAAATAATGCTTCAAACTAATACAACTATTTGTTAATGTTAATAAGATTTGTATATGTAGTATGATATAATGTACATTATCCAAACTTTACAGTAAATTAAAGCAAATATGTTATAAACACTGCGTTTTCACACACCGGCTTTTATTGCAAAGAACTTTTTATCTTATCTGGGTATGTCTCACAAGAAAAACACACTGATTTGGTTCGATTTTATTTTAAATAAACATTATAGCTTTGACAGTATCGGAGAAATAAAAAATACATATTGTGTACAATACAAGGTATTAATGTTGTTAAACAATAGGACGTTAAATAGGTAATAAAAATGTTTGTCTGGATTCGTTTCAAAAGTTATTGAGATTAATCACCGTCTTTCCCCATTTCAATACGAGAGAGCTTCAAGGTATTATTCTTATACATTAGATCCGACTAGCAGCTCAGCAATGCATTATTAATTATAACTAATACTTTTCGCCAGCGTGATCTGGACAATTTTGGCTGTTTAGTTTCTTTCCGTTTGGGGGGCGTTTATTGCAGGAGCGGATACACCGTTGTGGGCATGCCCACAACCAAAGCTGTCAAAGTATTCTTAAATAGTACTTCAAGTACAAGTACCAAGTTTTTGATTTTTTAAAAATTACTTCAAGTACAATTATCAAGCATTCATTAAAATGTACTTGCATTTTCAAGTAAATTGAAAAAGTACTTGAAGTACCACCAAGTATTTTACATAAAGTAAATCCAAGTACTTGACGTAAACCAAAGTACTTGAAGTAAAACAAAGTACTTGAAGTAAAACAAAGTACTTGAAGTACACCAAAGTACTTGGAGTAAACCAAAGTACTTGAAGTACATAAAAGTACTTGAAGTAATTAAAAGTACTTCAAGTAAAACAAATTATACTTGAGTAGTATTTTTTGTAAGGCAGTTAGAGGGTTTATTCCTCGAAACGGGGTTTTCCAACAACTCCTAAAAGCTTTAAGGATTGAGCGCTACGTCATTGGAAAGTAGGCCAGTCGGTGGTGTTTAATTTAGTTTGTAATCAATGTTATCATTTGAAGATCTAAAAAAATATCAAATTAAAAAATCGTTTAAAATGTAGGTGAGTCCATGATTGTTCATGAGTGAGTTCGTAGGTAGGTAGGTTTAAAGTGAGGTATAACACCCTTTCACCGCGACCGATCGGTCTATTGTGGCTCACACCTTTTTATATTTCCCCCAGCAGGTCCAGACTCCTAATAAATCTGATGATTCTGTTGGGAGAGAGATCTTTCACCTCCCCCGGCAACAAGGTGTCATTGCCGAGGATTGCGAATCTTAGTCGTGCCATTGCTGGGCACGAACACAGTATGTGTTCTGCCGATTCATCCCCTTCCATGCACATGCGGCATTCTTCGGCGTCTTCAGCTAGGCCGATCTTGTGCATGTGGTGTGTACCAACAGATGTCCGCCCGGAGCAGGTCGGTCGTTTTTCGACTCCAGTTCTTCCTTTGTGGGTAGACCACACTGTAGGGCCAGTTGTAATTGGTTGCTGTAGGCATTATGTCTGAGGGCATTCCCAGTCTGTCACAGGTCAGGACATTCCTGAGGAGACTGGTGCTCTCCATATGACACGCCTGCGGTTTGTTACTGACCGCTTGATAGAGTCTGTATGTTGTCCACCTTGCCTCTCTCTCAAGTAGATATGCAGAGGAGGCAGTCCTACGAGGGCTTCCATGGCCGCCGTTGGTGTCGAGCGCAGCGCGCCGGTGATTATTAGGCAGGCCTGTCTGTAGGCTAGATAGCTTTGCTTGGGTCAGCCGCTGCTGCCCCTTGCGCCACCATGCCACAGAGCCATACGTGATCATTGGTCTTATGACTGTCACGTATAGCCAGTACATCTGTTTTGGTTGCATGCCCCAGGATTTGCCACAGATCCAGCGGCATGTCCAGAAAGATAGTGTCGCTTTACGGATGACTTTTTCCAGATGCGAATTCCAGCTAAGAGTGCTATCTAGGATCCACCCCAGATATTTGGCTTCTTTCGCAAATGGTATTGTTTCACCTTGCAGAGTTGATGGTCTCAAGTTAACCAGGTTTCTCTTTCGGGGGAAGGGGACAATAACCATTTTTTGAGGGTTTATTGTCATTTTTTCCCTTTGATACCAGCTTTGTGTGGTGTTTAGTACTTCTTGAAGGATGTTCGAAATCATCTCATCAGAGTTTCCTTTAATTAGGATGACTAGATCATCTGCATATGCCTGCAGATCGATCTCCCAGAGAGAGAGTATGGCCAGCAGGTCATCCACCAGGAGCGACCACAGCAGGGGGGATAGAACGCCACCCTGCGGACACCCCCTGGCGGCCCTAAATCTGATCATCTCCCCCTGGAAGGGAGTGAGTTTGTACTCCGACTCGCACTTGACCGATTTTTGGGTGGCTGTGCCCACAACCTTTTTTGAGGGCTGGATCCACGACTGAGCAGCCGCCGTCGAAGCGTATTTCAACAGCTATCTGGATTCTTACTTTAGCGATGGAATCCATAAACTAGATTACTGGAACAAGAAGCTTGTTCAGACCGTGTTTTTCTTTCCAAACAACAACACTTATTGAACAACCCCGTAGTTATTAACTCTTGTACTTTAATTTGCTAATAATTATAGGTTTTTATCTTTTGTGGTTAGTGTAGCAAATGGCGGGAGTCCCTATATCTGTACAAAGAATACGATAATTCGGAAAATAGCTTTGTTATAGTATGATTAATTCTATCATTTCTAAAATACCATGATAAAATGAATTAATATCCGTTTTATAACATAGGCAAAAGTTTATTTTATTAAAATATTAATTATAATTTTTCAAAAGACTAGATATCGGAAATTCCTGTCACTTTAAAAGGCAAAAAAGTATTTTTAAAAATATTAATTATAATTTTTAAAAGACTGGATATCGGAAATTCCTGTCACTTTAAACGACAATATGGAAACAAATTTGTTTGTATTTGTATTGTTATACTTCTAATGTATATTTGGTGTCCAAGAATTGGTCATACCAATTATGTGTAAAAAAGAATAGAAGTCAGTTATATTGAAAAAAGTTTTATTTTGTAAGTTTCGGTACTTTTAAAGGGGTGATAAATAATTTAAACCGAATATCGGAAAATGGGTATTTTGATAACTCTTTTTTTAAAATAGCAAACTATTTCTTGTTCCACTCTAAAGAAATAAAACAGTAAAATTTCTCCCGTTGCAGCTCCCAATGGAACAACGCGAAGTGCCATTTTTACGCATAATTTTACAACAGTTTATCTGGAGAAGCCTTTGGGGAAAAAAAATTATAAAAACACATTTATTTAAAAAAATATAAACGAGGGTTTTCAAACCTAACCTATAAGTATATAAACACATCTAAAAGGTTAAAATTAAATTAAAGGTAAAATACAATATTATAAACAAAAATTAGAATCTAAGTTACTTATAGCTAAATTCAAAATGTAATTTTAAAAAACACAACAATTTTTACATACTGCGGGACATAAGGGACCATCCACAAATTACGTCACACGAATTGTAGGGTTTTTTGACCCCGTCCCCCGTCCCTGTCACAACTCGTCACATTTGTGAGACCCTCTTCCCCTGATGTGATGTCACATATTTTGAAATTTTACATCTAAAAATAATGAAAACAGTAAAACCATTTTTTTTATTTTTATTGTAAATATTTTTTTATAGAACTAATATTAAATCAAATATTTAAATAACTGACAAAATAAAAAAAAACTTATGTTTTTCGTGTACATTTAAGTTTTGCGTTTAAATAATTTAGATTTTTACATGTGATGTCACAAAGCTGATGACCCCCCATACCCCTTGTCACACAATGTCACAATCCTCTACATCCCCCTTAAGGTGTGACTTAATTTATGGATGGCCTCTAATTGGTATGTCTCGCAATTAGTACATGTTATGCCGGAAATCGATGCAGATAATTAAGGCATCTGTAATAATTTTATGCTTTGGGAAAGTGTTTTAAATTATTAACATACCAACATATAAGACAGTATTTTCAACTGAAAGACTAAGAACCCAGCACAAAACATACGGTAATCGAACCACTGACCCCATAGGTCGGGGGGCTGCATTCGACAGATTTTTGGTGGTTTGTCTTACGGAAATATTTTACAACTACGCTTAGTCCTGCCAATTCCAAAGCAGCAGTTTTGAAGGGGTTGAGGGGGGGGGATGGGCTTCGTGCCCATGGAGACTTTTGATAACCATAACAAGAGCTATCAAAGTACGACGTTTCATGAAAATTGACCGGTGTTTAATTTCTATATGTTTTGTGAGGGGTTCTCTGTGACTTTTCACAAAGTAAGCTTTAATATTTTTAAACAAACTCTTAATTTGCTTCTGCTGCTTCTGTATCATTTTAAATATCTTAATTACTTGATTCTATTTTCTAGTACTAATTATATCCCAATTTTCTGGAATAAAGTCAATCATGTAAGTTTTGGCTCATAGACTGGTGGCTCGATTGAGAACTCTGTATCCACCGGTCCCATCACGTATTTCTTCACAAATTGGAACCGTAAAAAGAAAGACCCACCCATGCTCACTATCATATGCATCATTAAATACAAACAGAAAAGAATATAGAAAAAGCTAATAATGCAGATGACTGCAAGAACAGGCGATGACACATCATAATCTCTCACCGTTCCTATAACCAGGTAAATGTTTATCAATATGACACCAAAGCTAAGAGAGACTGACATTATCCTGTTCCACCTAAAAGAAATATTTATTATAGATGAAAGTAAATCCATGGAAACCAAACTATATTATGTTAAAGAAAAAAAACTTATAATCCGGTCAATCTAGAATCTAGACATTCAAAGGTACATAAATTTAGATCAAGCTAAAAGTGAGTAAAATTATTTAAAACATAATAAAACTAACATTTCCAAATTTTCCTTCGTTCAGGTACGTGGAAAAAATTCACTCGAGATCAAAGGTCAAACAAATGAGTTTTTCGCTATTTTCTTCAAAACGGTAAGTTTTATCGTAAAATTACCTTAAACAAAAATTGTAGATCATAAAATTATCTATAAAATTGGTATTTATTTTTTTTCTAAAAGCCACCGTTTCTGAGATATAACGATTCAAAAAGTTGTAAGCGTTATTGTATGCATAAGTACGTCACGTATATATATCTCTGTAGCTGTAATATAAGTAAAAAATTCTATCGGTGATTGTAACTTACATTTAAAATATCAAATACAGGGTGTAAAAAGTATGATGCTCACGATTTTAATGGGCGATAGAGGAGCTCAAAACAAGTCGAAAAAGCCAAGAACATATGCGTCAAAAGTTAATTGTTTTCGAAATATGCCCTTTTAAAGTTTAAAAAAGTTGGCAACACCGCGCCTATTTCATCGATGCGAGTCTCAATTTCTAACGTTTTTTAATGAGTTTTTGCATATTTATACTTTTTTCAACATGTTCATTTACATACGAATAATAAAAATTACTTCCTGCAATTTGTTTTGATATTAAATTTAAGTAAACCAATAAATTATTGTTTGGTTTTTATTTGTAATTAAAAAATAATTGTACTTACCACAAGAATAGGCTTAATATCCATTTTAAGAACACAAATTATTATGCTTTAAAATAACACTTTTTTGTTTTGCTTAAAGAATAAGATTTCTCGGTCGCACACATTCTGTTTTCTTACTCTTTGGTACACTTGCAATACGTTTGTCTTGAATTTAAAACATATCGGCATATTTTCCCGATTTAAAAACAAACAAAAATATCGTGGCCGGATCGGTGAGCTTTTTTGTACAACTGACTACGCACAAAGGTAGCGCTCTGTTGCCAATTGTTTTTAAATTTTTAACTGGGAGAACAATTGTTGAAAAATTATTATTTTTTTATTTGTAAACTAAAACATTTAAAATTTAGTTTGTTTTATTATCAAATGAATCTATTGATAAGCGATTAAGACAAAAGTTTCCAGTTGTTACGGTTTACAGAAATAACTGCTTTCAAAGTGCATGACTTTAACATCGTTTAGACAAAAATCTGTCAAGTCTTGACACATATGTCATATAAACTTTTCGACTTATTTTGAGCTCCACTATCGTCCATTAAAATGATGAGCATCATACTTTTTACACCCTGTATACATAAGTATAACTAAAAAATATCAGGTAAAATGAAATCTGCTTAGATAAGTATCGATATGCATGTTTTGTTAAAAACACTCGAAATAAAAAACAAGTGCAATTAGCTTGTCTTCCTCCAACCTTAATTGCTGCTCATCAACATCGTATTCAGGTATATTACATTGCCACGTTCAAGTGTGGCTTGGTCTTCAGGTAGACCCAAAAAATAGGGGTTGGAAGTTGGTCGATAATACATTAAATGTAGTTGCGAAAAGGACATCGCTATTGACGTAATTCACTTACACCCAGGATGAAGAAGAAGAAAGAAATTAAGAAAAAGTATAAAAAAAGAAGAAAAAGAAGAACAAGATCAAGAAGAAGAAGAAGAAGAAGTAATTAAAGATTATGAATCGGACGAATAAATTTTTCTACTGTTTTTAAATTTCCATCGCTTTTATCAATTCCAACCCTTGCGAATATCTGTTGTTATGCAAAAGTTTCCAATTAAACAGGATCACAACTGACCTGTGGAATAGGCCTACTGGGAAAACCACCTTAAAAAAACCTTGCTAAGTACACTACCTCAGAGGTGGCGTGGAAACGTGTGCATACAATGACGCTTACAATTTTTTGAATCGTTATATCTCAGGAACGGTGGCTTTTAGGAAAAAATATTGATACCTTTTTTACAGATAATTTTTTGATCTACAATTTTTTTTTCAAAGTAATTTTACGATAACACTTACCGTTTTGAAGAAAATCGCAAAAAAAATTTTTTGACCTTTGACCTCGAGTCAATTTTTTTCCACGTACCGGAACGATGGGGAATTTTGAAATGTTATTTTTAATTATGTTTTAAACAATTTTACTTACTTTCAGCTTGACGTAAATTTATATACCTTCACTCTTATTTGTTGGTCTAATTTGACCGGACTATTAAGTTTTAAAGATAAATAAAATGCCTTATTATACTTACAGTCCATTAGCAAACTCCCCCATAATTTTATGACTGCTCGTAAATGCAATGAGAGGTATGGTTGCAAACGGCAACTGGATGCTCATCACTGCGTTTAGTACGTCATTAAAGTTAGTAAGCTTTTCTATACTTGTAAAAAACGCTACACAAAACGTTGGTACTATGGCAATGCTTCTTGTGAACAGCACCCTCTTCCATCGGGCCCACTGCAGGTTGAGAAAACCTTCCATAGCAAATTGGCCAGCATATGTTCCTAAAAATTCATTTTAGAAGTAAAAAAGTATAATTTATACAATTTAATATTTTTTAATAAGGTGTCAATAAGATTTTGGTTAATAATTTTTCTGGGGAATACGGAAATAAGTAAATAAAACAACGTTGCCAAAAATTATGACTTTGTTGTCAAGTATGTACAAATTGGACTAATACATATTAATAAGGATATTTATTTCATATAGAATATTTAATACCTGTCATAGTAGAACTCTGTCCAGCAGCTAATATTCCTACAGCCCAAATATACATGGCAACCAAACCATAGGTACAGCCCAGAAAAATTCCACCATTGTATAAGTCTGCATCCACTAATTCATTTGCATCTGAGCCATTGCTAGGAAAAACTGATGCGTCAATAGAGGGGTATTTTAAACAGGAATCGTGCTAAAAATAATTTGGAGTAACTGAGAACAAAATATTCACAACACTATACAGGGTGTTAATAAGGTACAGTGACGGAATTAAAATCTCGTACACCAATTTTTTTCCCAGTGTGATTTTGGGTTTTTTTGCAAAACCGGATCACCTGGAAATACCCCTTATTTGACAAATTGTTATCTAAAAAATATTCCCCAATATTATATTATTTTTTTTTTTATTAATTTTGGAAAATGAATGAACTAGAGAAAGGCGGGGTAATTACCTATTCAAGGGGTTTTTCCCTTCTGGGAAGAATAGCTTAGAAGGGGGGAAACCAAGAAGCACTTTCCCCAAAGCCTCAGAACTAAATAAAAAAAATACAGGATCATTGGGAAACAAGTGGAAAAAAAAAAATTTAAAAAAAAAATCAAGATAATGATCTGATAGTTTTTTGGAAACAACCCTTTTTTGGACAGCTGTAGAAGCTAAAACTAATTTTCCTGGGACAGTAGGAACGGCAAGAAATCGTATTGGGAAAAAAATTGGAATTGAGAAGCAGTGTAGCCTAAAAAGCCATTTTTGCCCGATATGAATAAAGAGCAAAGAATGGGGTTTGCACGGGGAAATTTCCCGCAAGGTATGGATTTTTGGGAAAGGGTAGTATTTACCGATGAGAAGATTTTTTAATCTTATTATAGCGGGGGGATTAGGGGGAAAGGGGCAAAATACACGGTACGAAGAAAGATATACCCAACATGTTAAAACAAGTGGAAGATTTTCTGTTAATGTGTGGTCTTTCAGGGGGGCTAGGCATATGCCCCCGTATTCGGGGGAAAATTTAATAGTCAAGCTTATATACACGTACCCCAAAAAAAGTTATTTTGGGGCATCGGTAAACAATATATTTGAACAAGAAAATTTTATATCCCAGCATGACAACTGCCCCGTCCATACAGCAAGGAGATTTTTGGGGCTGGCTACGGGAAAAAAATTAATTTTACCTTGGCCCTCAAGAAGCCCTGATATCAATCCAATCGAAAACGTTTGGGGATATATCGTGGAAATTAACAAAAACAATGATTTCCATCCACAAAACAGTGATGATTTTAAAAAAAATTGAAAAAACCCGGAATAATTACAATGTTCAAAAACACAAATGCTGATTGCACCGCCCCACGTTTAAACTTATTAGTGGAAAAAATGGTCCCTTTTTTTAAAAAATTTAACCAGTTTTTTTTTTTTTAAATTTGAATAAAATAAACTATATATTTTTTTTAAAATCATGTTTTTTAAAAAATTTTAAATTAAGGGGGAAAAAAATAAAAAGCCAAGTTTACTAAAATATTCAAAATTGACATAAAATGTTAACCTAAGTGTACGAAATTTTATCAGTCACTGTACGTATAATAAATTTAACAAATGATATTTTTAAAGTTATTTTAAGACAATGGGTTCCTCAAATTCTTCGTTCTTAAGATACAGGGTGTTAAACTTAAAAAACATGTTTTTTTTGTAAATATCATAAATATTCTTTACTCAATTATGCAGTTATTTGGCGGTCTTATTTAAAACATTAAGAGACTAATTTAGCCCTAGCTTGATTAAATTTATTAAGTTCAGTGGCCTCTCGAGCGGCGTCTGAACGAATATTTCTATCAAAAAAAAATACGCCACTGACTTTTAGGCATTTTTTATTTTTTCTTTAAATTAAGCAAATAAAAATACAGTTTTTTTAGTCCCCTTAATTTTTCTGGTATCTTACTTAGTTTTCGAGAAAAAAATCCATACAAGAAACATAGGAAAAAGTTTCTTTTGGAAATTATGTTTTATAATTTTTTAATAAAAATTATGTAACAACAATAAATACTTAATTATAATAACAATAATATTTAAAATAATAAATTTTACTAAACTAAGGAAGATTAAAAAAATAATGAAGGGTTGAAACTTTTACCTATGTTTCTCGTATGGTCCAGGATTATGCAATTAAGTGGATTTTATTTTTTCTCAAAAAAAAACTACTAAGTATTTAGGAGTCAAAAAAACTGTAAAGACTGTAGTTTTATTTGCCTAATCCAAAGAAAATATAAAAATTGCACATAAGTCAGTGGTGTATATTTTTTTTGTCATTTATCATTCAGGTGGCGCTCAAGACAATGAGGAAGTTGCATATTTTTTTATTTTATTTAAAACCTATTTAAAATTCAGTAAATGCCCTTAAAAGTTGATATGTGCTTGTAAAATATTTTAAAACTAAGCGATTATTAAATAATTAATTATTTAAATTTTAAATATTACAAGGTCAAGGAAAACGCTCTCTTATTGGTCAAGCCAGTATGACGTCAAGATCCGATAAACAAAGTGTCGGCGCACGCTTGGCCCGAGAGCTACCATTTAATCATTGGTTATTCCGTTTGTGTTTACATAGGTTGCCCATTTAGTGTACCTAAAGACGAGTTTTTTAATTATATAATAATATTAAACCTGATTTAGTGTGTGACGATAGCGGTTTAAAGTTTAAACGAGAGAACATGGAGTATAGAGGATTTAAGAGGCCCGGAACATAAATACATAAATGTTGTGTAGTGCCATTATGTATTCACAACAAAAACCGGCCCCAACAAATTATTTTTTAACGTTCCAAAAGATGAAAAAATACGAAAGAAATGGTGTATAGCGGGAAAGAAGAGGGATTTGAAGAAAAAATCCAGTTAGTGTAAAATCTACTTACATATCTGCGAAGATCATTTTAAAAGTACCTAATATTTAACTTACCTTAAAAACAGACAACATTCTCAAATTTTCTCGGTTTTTATTTAATAATTGGACATAATATTTTTATATTTATTTAGTACATTAGCACTGGTGATACAGATACAAGCTCTTTATTAATTATTTTTTTTTTGAACTTTTTTGGGGGATGTTTTTGCAATTTAAGTGAAAAATGGGAAAAAAAATAACTAATATATTATGTGATGTAAATAGTTTTAAGAGAATTCATTCTAATACATATTTTATTTTTTTTTTGAGGTTATCTTTTTCCCAAAAAAGTTTTTACTTTACTTTATAAAACAGCACTGCACTACGTATAGTATTTTTTAATTGTTTAATTTTGAATACATACCTTGTAGCTTTTATTTCCTTTTAACTAAAAATTTTGAAATTTGGTTTTATTTCCAAAAATGTAAACATTGAAAAATGCATAAATTTTTTGAAAAGTTATCAAATTGCCCTTGGACAAATCCAGCTTCAGTAACATAAAAAATTGAAGTCTAGTTTTTAAAACAATTATAACAGAACAATATTTTGTTAGCACAACGAAAGCAAATAAAAACGGCACTAAAGAAACACGCCCAACTAACAAAATCACCTTGATGCCGCTTAAATGACAAGCAAAACAGAGAGTGTGACAGAGATTTTGGGACCGATATCGGATCGTGACGTCACAGCAGGCTATTCTTGTTTGCGAACTGCGTTTTGGCGAGGAGAAAATTATTTTGAATTTCAACATTTTTTTATAGAACAACAAGTAAATTGAATATTATAAAAATATATGGCAATTGATACTTTATAGTTTTAGTAACTTTATAAGTAAAAAATAAAAAAAATGTGCAACTTCCTCGTTGACTTAATAAATTAAATCAAGTTAGGGCTAAATTAGCCCCTTAATGATACAATTAACACCGCCAAACTACAATCAAATTGAGTAAAGGACATTTAAAACATTTACGAAAAATCTTAATACTATATCTTGAAATCAAAGAATTTGCGGACCCATGTTTACACGAAGTTTTTATCTTAGGATTACTCCAATATTCGTCTGTCGAATTTATTGTATATACTTATTTAAAACCCTGTCTGTAGAGTGGTATTAAAGGCAAATACTTATATTTATAATAAAAAATGTATTATTTCTCTACTTACTACTTCCTGATTAGTTTTCAGATACAATCCATGCGCAAAAACTGCCATAACAAAAATATTTATAAACAAACTGACAAAAACTGCTATGCTACATTCTATAAAATAATATAGATTAGCTTCTCTAACTTTTCCGCTTCTAGATCTATCGATTTCCCTTGATTTAACTAATGCTGAGTGGAGGTAAAAGTTATGGGGCTGAATTATAGATCCTAAAAGAAACATTTCCCAAAATTGGTATACTAAAAATTCACTTACTAATAAATAAATAAAAGTCCATGCAAATTTATAATATTTTGGTTGCAAAACTGTATTAGATACTTAAAAAAACTCCGTTAAACTTTCCATATTTTAACGTACCTATAAGCCCTACTGCTTGTAACAAAGCCCTAGAATCACAGCCCTCGCACCATGGAAAGAATAGCCCCTTAACGACACCCACCGAGTCTGGTTTTGAAGCGACGTATTCATAACCGAACGTCACTGCCATTATACTTATAAGAAAGACAAAGAAAGCCTCTAATTTTCTTAGTCCGTACTTGTCTATGAACAAGAAAGTGAATGTGTCCATAATGGTTATAAGAACACCAATCCAGAGAGGAACCCTAAAATATTTACTTTTATTAGCAACTAAAACAAAAGGTTTATTTTTTAACATTAATAACTAAAAATTCTTAAAAATATAAGGGTACCGGTTAGCCCAGTTTGTAGGTAATTTTCATGACTTTAATTTGTAACAGGTTAAAAGGTGTTAGAAGTTGTAGAGGGTGATTACCTGAATATGACTATACAGTGTGTCCCAAATTGGTGGGGAATGTATGGGGATCTTGGAAACTACGATAGGTAGAAAATCGGTTAAAAGGGAAAAGTTTTGGACAATTATGTTAGTAAGCTAATCCCGTTTACTACATGGTTTTATCTATTCAGGTTTTTGAGAAATTTTGAAAAAACCTGAAACATGCATTTTCGCAAATCGGCCATATTTTTTTTATTAGTAAAAATTTTTCAAATCTGTAAAAACTTTTTCAAAGCAACTTTTTTTGTAGAATATGACCGAGTAGTCAATTTTTGTTTTCTACGTTTCGGGTTTTTAGAATCATCATCAACTTAATTTTTTCATATGGACGCCATATTGGATTTTTACGCAACCAATTAGTGCTTTTTATTCTGATTTCAACAATGTATAACATGTTATAATTTAAGAGTTTATAACCTCATTTATTTCAAAAAACAAATATTTTCTCAGTTGGCCTTGATTCCGGCGAATGTCATCTAGCGTCATTATCAAGTTAGCTCGGGTATTTTATTAAAATTCTGTCAACTTTGTAAAATGGTTAATTATATTTTGTATTTAAAGAAAAACTTGATATTTTGCAACGTTATTTCCAAAGCAATAGAAATGTTAATATAGCTGCTCAAACGTATTTCGACAATTTTCCTGAAAGGCAGCATCCTAAACTAACATACTTTCGAAAACTGGTTACAAATTTGCTTAAATTCGGAAGTTTAAAAAACCACGACCTAAGAAGTACGTTGAAGAAAATCGACAACGAGATGCTGCAGTTAACCAACATTTTAAAGAAAATCCAACATCTTTAGCCAGGGATGTTGATAGAGAATTCCACATACCTAAGTCAACCATTCATAGGTAGTTAGGAATATTTAAAAATTATAGTTAATATGTTACGAAATATGGACAACATTTTGAATTTTAAGTCGTTATTTTACATCTTCATTTTAGTGGGAATATTAGTTTACCCACTTTTTATTGTTTTTGTTTTCACTTGTTTCAATTAACTTGTTTTATGTAGTATTAAGGTTATAGCTATGTTCGCGATACCCATTCCTGTAAAATATCTGTTTAGCTTATCTGTTTTGCCAATTACTAATATTTTATTGTTTACAAAAAAAAGACGTTCGCCGGAATCAAGGCCAACTGAGAAAATATTTGTTTTTTGAAATAAATGAGATTATAAACTCAATTATAAAATTATACA
>JAHBCN010003277.1:0-77727 GCA_019359885.1 Listronotus oregonensis | reverse complement strand
AATTATAATAAATAAATAAATTTTTTTTTCCCCTTTGGGGGGAAAAAATTTTAAAAAAGTAACAAAACTTCAAATATTAAAATATTTCCCCAAAAAAAGTCTTTAACTAGCCTGTTTTTAAAAAATGGTTCAGGTTTTGAAGATCGGGGTTTTTTTGGGGGAAAAACCCTTTTAATTTTCCCCCACACCATTTTATTTTTAGTATACAGCAAAAATTTCAAAAAAAGAGGTTCAAATTATCCTTGACTATAAAAATCAGGTATCTTTTTGTTAGATTAATAGAGCAAAATTCACAGAAAAGCAAAGAGCGCCACAAAACTAAACAATCTACTAGAAAAATAAACAGTTTAGTCATTGTAAGTCATAATTAATTAAGAACTGATTTAATTTATGTCTCAATTAACTAGGATTTCAGCGAAATATGATGATAACGAAATCTGATATAATTAAATGATCGGCAATGGCTTTTCACCTGGCTTTTTCATCCGGAAAATTATAAATTATTAACTTGTCACTATGAGTTATCTTTAAGTTTGTATAAACAGACAACGGAAATTCAGGTGGAAACTTTCAGAAAGGTCGTTTAGAAATTGACATATCTGGACGATTATGGCTTTGACTTTTTAAACCCTTTTGTTTAAACAAACGTAGGGTTAAATAGGTCTGGGAAATTTTAATTTTCACTAAAGAAATAGTTTTTTCACTGTAAAAATTAGAATAAATTTTTTTGAAATTTTTTTTCAAATTCAAAATTTTTAAAAAAATTATCCACCAAAGGGGGGATAATTTTCAAAAATTCGTAAAAGAGAAGGAATTTCCTAAAATTTTTATTTCGAATGGTTTTTTAAAAAAAATTTTTTTCCCCAATAATTATTACTTTTATAAAAAAAAAAAAAAAATATGATAGGAGGGCAATAAAAAAAAAAAATTTTTTATTACATAGAAGCATCGTTTGAAAATATATCTTATATTATTTTCGAATACTGGTTTAAAAAAAAACCGGAAAAATTTTTTATTTCAGCAATTCCCCCCCCAAAATTTTAAATCTTTAAATTTATTTTTTAAAAAAAGGTCCAAATTTTTTTACAATTTTTTAGTTAATAGAACATAATTTCGGATGAATATAACAATTTAAAAAGTCTAATAGATCTTGCCCTTAAAACTTATTAAGGATTTTAAATTTTTTTTACCTTTTAAAATTCTAAAAAGGTTGTTTTTAAAATAAAAGGGAAATAAAAAGAAAAAAATACTTTATAAAGGGTATTGTCAATTGTCATTTTTTTTATGTCAAAAATTTCCACTATAGATCCCGGGGAAGGAAGAGAAAAAGAAAAAAAAAAACCCTGGAACGTTGAGAAATTTTTATTTCATTGGTGAAAAATTTTGGGAAAAGTGTGAAATTTTCAAAAAATTGGTTTTAATTTTTTTACCAAAGTAGGAATGCAAGTTAAGACCCCAAAAAAACCAAAAATTTAAGATTTTTTTTTTGGTTAAAAACCCAAAAAGAAAATGTCTTCAAAAGTGTTTTCCGAGTACGCCTTTAAAAAGAGAAAAGAAAAAGAATGCAAATGTATCATCAAAATGGGTGGAAATATCAATAAGTACAAAATTACCAAAAAATAAGAGAAGATCTATAAAAAATTTTTTAATTATAAAGTTGGGGAAAAAAAAATTTAAAATTAAAAAAATTGGGTTTTTTTTTTTTTTTAATTTTGTTTTTTTTTATTTTTTTTAAAAACACCAATCCCCCCAAACAAACCCAGTTCAAAAGATTCGATAAAAAGCTTCAACTTTGACTAC
The DNA here is from genome assembly GCA_019359885.1 of Listronotus oregonensis. NCBI lineage: Eukaryota > Metazoa > Arthropoda > Insecta > Coleoptera > Curculionidae > Listronotus > Listronotus oregonensis. Next base: position 75,927 of record JAHBCN010003277.1, on the reverse strand, counting down.
TCATATTGGTCACATGATGTAAGTAAAATTACAATATTTATATTTTATTATATTTTTTTATAAAAGGATAAACACTCAGTATAAGCGTCTAAAAGAAGAAGGGTTTGGTGAATACCTAGCGTTTAAAAATGTGTTAAATTTTTGGGGTCCGCGGATGCGGTTAACCATAGCGGGGGGGGGAGAGCTCGCGAAAAGTATTCCCAAACACGAACGATTTACGACATCGTCGGGCGGCAGGGTTAACACGAGCAAGACGTTTACAGTGTTGCTAAACGGAAATATTATTAATTTATAATAAAAAACTTTGCCGTTACCATAAGGATAATTTTCATTAAATCAAAAATATTTGAATTTCAAACCAGTTACAAATATAATTAGGGAAAATAAAAAGCCGCTTTAACTAACCAGCACTAATCATGACCGACCAGAACGGCGCATTTATAATAAAAAAAATACAATTGACCGAGAAAAACCTAACCGGAACTAACCAGAACTAGATCGTAGTTTGAAAGTTGTTGTTTGTTAGTTCTGGTTAGTTTTTGTATATAAAAAACAAGCTTCAATAATAACAAATTATTACAAAAAGTCTGGCAACATTGCTTATTCAAGCAGCCTTCAGACATGTCAGCTTCGTATCATCTCTTTATATGGAAAAAAAGAATTATATATTCCCGTTTAAAAAATACCTTTAACGAAGCCTTAGTTTATATTTAATGTATGTACTATATTTCTCAAATTTAATTAAAAGACACAAAGCATCCGCAATTTTTTGTTGCTAAAAATGTTTAAAAAATAATGAAGTTTTGAATGTATAATCAAAAAATAACGAATCCCGTGGGTGGTTTTCTTTACCAGCAACCAATAAAAAAAAGTTGAATAAACCTACTAATTAGGTGGGTAATTAATAACAATGATTGATATTTTTGTATGGGTTTAAAAATCTACCCACCTGTTTTGGATATTTAAAAATTTTTCTTTTCTAAACAACTTAAGCAGCCCTTAGATTTGCGTTTAAACCTGTTGATACAACTTTAACTACCTACTACACTTCCACCGGACCGTAAGATCTTTGTAGTCGGCCGGCTCGCTAAGCCAAGCGCGCAAAAATATGACTTTGGCCGTTAAAAAAATATCACTTACTCAATACTATAAAAGGAATCTAAAAAATTTTTGTTTTAAAAACTTTTTTTAAACATTAGCAACAATTTGTACGCAGCATGTATGATGTATAAATTTTCAATAATAAACTTTTTTCTCGATTGCCTAAAATTACGCTACTAAAAATAACAATTTTGAGTTTCGTACTATTTTAAAAATTTAACAAAAAAATATCAGCTTCAAGTGGGACGCTGTTTGAAGCGCTATTGTGTGTCTACTTTAATCTAAAAAAAAATTTACTTGATAGCATGAATATTATTAAAGATAGAGCAGTGGAGAAGTTAAAATACGTGTTTTATTGAAAACCGATTTTTTTGGGTTTTTTCGAAATAAAAAAGCTCTCGACCACTAAAAAATGTCGTAAAAAGTGATTTCGTGTACACGATTACCTTATTAAAAAATCCCACTAAGTCTGGTTTGGTTCTACGCCGGTTTTTTTTTCTCGATAACTAAGCGACTTTTCTTCCAAATTTTACTCCACTACATGTAGTTTTAAGGCATTTAATAGAAATAATTGTAAAAGTGAATTAAATAAAATAAATAATATTACTTTTATATCTGAAATGATCTTTTTGGGTAAGTCGATAAAATCAAAATTTTATAAAATTTTACATGTTTTGACATATACTTTTGAACTTGTTGACTAGAGTAAGATACCGGAATCAGTTTGTCAGGTTTACGGTCATATTTATCAAGAGTTTCGTTTTAGACAAACGATCCAGAATTTTCTTCTCAACTCGTCGTCTACAAAGACATCGGCGAAGAAATGCTCCAACACTCCTTCGACGGCTACAACGTCTGCATCTTCGCCTACGGCCAAACCGGCGCCGGCAAGTCCTACACTATGATGGGAAAACAGGAAGAAGGGCAAGAGGGAATCATCCCACAAATTTGTAAAGAATTATTTAGGAAAATAAGAAATAATAGTCAGGAAGATGTAAAGTATTCCGTGGAAGTGAGTTATATGGAGATATACTGCGAGAGGGTGAGGGATCTATTGAATCCCAAAAATAAGGGTGAGTTAGAAAAAAAAAACAAAAAGTGAGGTGGCATTGAATTCATTCAAAATTCCAGGTAACTTAAAGGTCCGAGAACATCCTCTTCTGGGTCCCTACGTAGAAGATCTTAGTAAACTAGCTGTAATGAGTTACGAAGATATTCACGATCTAATAGATGAGGGAAATAAAGCCAGAACTGTGGCTGCTACGAACATGAACGAAACTAGTTCGAGATCGCATGCTGTTTTTACAATATTTTTCACACAACAAAGGTTAGTATTTGTTGAATATACCGGGTGTCCAAATAAGAAATGACGCCGGCTGTATCTCAGAAAATGTTTATGGCACAGCGTTGGGGTGCTGGAAATTATTTTCAAGTTTCTGAAATGGCCGCTAGGGGGCGTAACTGCAATCTTGAATCTAAAAAAGTGATGTTTCTGTGAATTTTGCTATATTAACCTAACAAAAAAATACCTGATTTTTAAAGTCGAGCTTAATTTGAACCTTTTTTGTTCGACGATTTTTGCTGTATCTGTAAAAATAAAGTGGTGGGGGGTATTTAAAGGTTTTCGTAACAAACACTCTGTATCTTCAAAATGGCTAAGTCGATTTTAACAAGCTTTGGCTAGTTGACAAGAGCTTTTCTTGGGCTATAAATGTCATAATATTTAACGTTTTTTAGTTTCACATGTCGTCGCTAGAGGGTTTTTTCAATATTCAGACAGAAATGGTTAATTTCCTCAAAAAAATTAAATGCATTTGTATATTTTTTTTCCTAAAAAAGTAGCTAAATAATGCCTTAACAAGCTTGCGAAAACCGTATCTTGATACCTTGTTCCTTACCCAAAATTTAGGCCAAAGAAAATTTTATACGTCAATATCTCAAAAACTATAAAACCTACAAGAAATTTTATAGGACATTAATTATGTATTTTTACGAAACCTTTAATTTAGGTTATATAATCTTTTTCGCCTAAATTCAATACTTAACGAGTTATAATAAAAAAATCAAATTCCAGGGGTATACCTTAAAAAAATCCTGAAAATTCGATTTATTATTGATTATAACTCGTAAATTAAGATAAAGATAATTTTTATTTCCTCAATTTAAAAATACAAACAGCACAATAATTGACGAAAAAGTCAAAAAGCCCTTAAAATAAATACTACAAATTAACAAAACAAAAATATAAAAAAAAACAGTCAAAACGTTTTGTACTAAAAATAACTTACATAAAGAGTAAAAGAAAAACAACAGTAATGAAGTAGATTTTACCTTGAAAAAAATCCTCAAAGCAGTAACAAGTTCTATCTAGTAGAAACTTTTTTAATTTACTTTTAAAAACATTGATATTCTTGGAGTTTTTATGTCATCATTAAGGGAATTATAACATTTACAACAATTAAAATAAAAATGTTTTTGGTATGTTGCTGTCCGATGCCTGTCCGGAGCCAATAAAGCTCCATTTCTAGTGTTGTGAACGTGTTGCATACCATTAGTTACAAATAAGCTTCTATTTCTGTAAACATAAATGCACAGTTCGAAAATATAGGTTGAATAAAAGTCAAATTTTGTCTTAAAGCGTCACGACATGTTTCTCGATGTGTTAAACCACTGATTATCCGAACTGCGTACTTTTGAAGCAAAAAAACCCTATTAACCTGAGCACCCCCACCATAACAAATAATTCCATATTGTAAATGGCTATGAAAGTATGCATAATAAAGAGTAAGAAGGGTGTTATGTTGGGACATGAAATTTAAAGCATAAGCACTACGTAATTTTGCACAGAGAAAATCTATAATATATGCGAGTTCCACTGCAACTTAAAATCCAGATTCAAACCTAACATTTTAGTGGTTTCACTACAATTAATAGGACTTGCCGTATTTTCAAAAAATGTAAATTTATCTAAATTGGGCCGCCTTGATAGAGTATACAAAAGAGCTGTGGTTTTGCTTGTATTTAAATTAAGATAATTTTTTTTTGACCACAAAATAATTTTACGATATACGTTTTCACTACTAATTTTAACTTACTAAGGGTGTTTTCTTTAATTAAAATATTAGTATCGTCAGCGTAGCAAACTGTATATATATTTGAATTGGTACTAAGATAATTAATAATGCCATTCGAATATATCAAATAGAGTAGAGGACCCAATATAGATCCCTGCGGTACTCCTCGGGTAATATATAACCTAAATTAAAAGTCCCGTAAAAATACATAATGAAAAACACTGATAAATAAAACTATTGTGTTTTTTTACCACTTAGTGGTAAAAAAACATAATAGTTTTATTTATCAGTGTTCTTCATGATGATTAATTACCACATAGTAACGGCTAATAGCATCAATTTTTTAAAAATACATAATTTATGTCATATAAAATTTTTTGTAACTTTTATAGTTTTTGAGATATATTGAGTATAAAATTTTCTTTGGCCTAAATTTTAGGTAAGGAACAAGATATCGAGACATGGTTTTCGCAAGCTTGTTTAAGCATCATTTAGCTACTTTTTCAGGAAAAAAAATCATACCAATGCATTTAATTTTTTTGAGAAAATTGACCATTTCTGTCGGAATTTCGAAAAAAGGGTGTCTAGCGGCGACATGTGAAACTAACAAAACTTCAAATAATATAACATTTATAGCCCAAGAATAGCTCTTTTTAACTAGCCAAGTTTGTTAAATTCGGCTTAGCCGTTTCCCAGATACAGGGTGTTTTTACAGAAACCTTTAAATACCCCAGAACCACTTTATTTTTAGAGATACAGCAAAAATTGTCAAACAAAAATGGTTCAAATTATCCTCGACTTTAAAAATCAGGTATTTTTTTGTTAGGTTAGTATAGCAAAATTCAAAGAAACATCACCTTTTTAGATTTAAGATTGCAATTTCGCCCCTAGCGGCCATCTTAGAAAACTTGAAAATAATTTCCAAGCTATTTTCTCTTGGACCACTTTATAAAAATATTTTTCCCCAACGCTGTGCGATTAACATTTTCTGAGATACAGCCGGCGTCCTTTCTTATTTGGACACCCGGTACAGTGTGTTTTACCATTTTGTCCAAAAGATTATGGTATGGAAGTTTGCATGTAACAGTGTTGCCAATGTAATGAAAAATTATTACTTTTGGGTATAATTGTTACTTGAGTATTCTTAAAAGCTTTTCTTAAGTGTTGTGATTGATTGATAATAATTAGAGTGGTTCATAGTTACTTATTTAATCCAGGATTTTGGAAATTATTGAGATTTTTTAATATTTACGTGTGCTTTTTAGACTGGACGAAACGACCCAACTGACTACGGAAAAAGTTTCGAAAATATCGCTGGTCGATTTGGCGGGCTCGGAAAGAGCCGACTCTACTGGCGCGAAGGAACGCGTTTGAAAGAAGGTGCCAACATCAACAAGAGTCTCACTACGTTGGGGAAAGTCATATCTGCATTGGCTGAAATTGTAAGTAAATTTTACTTTGTCATTGTGCCATTTATTAGATACCCAATTCAATATTATCTTTTTTTTCCATCGCTGCTCCATTATAGTCGGTAAGCACTACAAGCTTTAAATTATACAGGGTGTTTTAAATTCGATTCTCACCATTGGGATCTAGGGAACTGGAAGAGATATAAAGAAGTTTAAATGAGGGAAAACTTGCATATTGGAGAGCACAATAATACACCGTTGGAAAATTGAAGTTATCCTTTGTACCTTTTTTCTTTTTTTTAAGTAGTTTATTTTGAAAGTTAAAAAAATTTGGTAATTGTCTCGAAAGTTGCCTCCTCTCCGATTTTGACCAAATTTGGTATACGGGGGTTTTTTGGGGCACTGGTTACGAATCTGAAAAAAATATTTTTTTGGTAACGTTTCGTTTTCGAGATATTCATCATCAAAGTTAAAAATTAAACTAACTTCAACTTCAACTTCAAAATGGCTTTATTGTCTTAAGTAAAAACATTATTCATAAACAAAGCTTACTTAAACTAAAAAAAATACATTATAATAAATAGCGTAGTACGTGATGTCAAAAAATACAGTTAAATAAAATAAAATAAAAAAAAGGAAAAAGGGTGACCCTTTCCAAACCTTTCCTTCCTTTCTCCACATATAGAATATTTACACTGCTAAAAAAATAAAAAGATCTAATAAAGCAACAAAAACTTCGAGAATAAGAAGAAGAGGAAAAGGGTCATGTCAAGAATTAAAATAGCACAAAACAGCAATAAAAAAACAACATAGGTTGGTCATAGAAAAAATGTAAAAAAATGTAACAAGCCTCACACAAAACTATCATTTAAAAATTCCGTCAGAGAATAATAGGCCTTAGACAATAGAAGACCTTTCACTTCTCTCCTAAATCGCTTTTCCGAGGATATTTTCCGAATGGGCGCCGGAAGGTGATTAAATATTTTTTTACCATTATACACAAATGAGTTTTTTACCAACGTTGAGGACGGTATGGGAAGAGCAGTCACCCGCACATTTCGAGTTCGTTTCCAATATAAAATACATGGCAATGTTAAAATTTTCTTAGCCAAAAAAAGAGGTTTACAAGATTCGCGATGTTTAGCTCCACATATAAATCTAACAGCTCTTTTCTGCAAGACAAACACGCTATTAAACAGGAAATGAGCGCAAGAACCCCAAAAGCATATCCCATATCGGAGATGTGACTCAACGAGGGCATAGTACACGTTTCGAGCCACATGACTATTTAATTCCTGGGAAACGACTTTAACAGCATAACACCCTATACAGTAAAGCGCAGAGCACTGCGAACATAGGACGATCCTGGACGATTTTGGATGTACCTCAAAACGCCGCACGCATTGCTTATGGATCAATAATTTTCGGCAAACAAATTTATAAGACGCGCGTCGGCCGGCAAAGCGATCCATTCAATACATTTATTCCTAAAATAATTCTTTACTATCGAACGCTCGACAGCTATAGTTGTACGGTGTCGATTTTTGGGACCAAAAAAAATTTTTTTTAATAAAATAATAATTATTAATAATGGATGTTCACGAACTGGAAGAAAAAATTAAAATTATTAAATGGTATCACCGTGGAAATCCTGATAGGGAATTGAGGAATTATTTATTAATTTATTTCCAACCAGGCTTACCCCACAATTTTCACTATTCACCGAGTCATTAAAAACTTTTTGACATTTGGTTGTTTAACTCCAAGAAAACATAAACATAATAGTGCACCAGAAGAAAACAACGAAAGGGAAATAAAGAAAATTATAGTAGTGCCAAGTGTTATTGAAAATTCTACAATTTCATTAATATAATTGTACAACAGGTTAATTTGAGCAGTGGAAAGAGTGCTTAAAAAATGGATACCGATCCTACAAACTAAGAAAAACCCATTAAATTTTCCCTAATGATCATTTTAGACGAATGCAATTTTGTAAAACTGTAATGGAAAATAACAATGAAAATTTTATAAGAAACATTTTGTTCTTCATGGTCTCACCCAACGATTTTTTTCTCTGGGGTTACGTAAAATCACAAATTTATGGTTTCCAGGAGAATAGGGCTAATAATCTACAAGAATTGCAATTACAAATTGAGAATTCTTTTAGGATTATTACCCTTAACATTCTAGCAAATGTCAGAAGGCGTTTTTATGACAATTTTGGCTATTGTTTGGCTCAGGAAGGTGTTTTATTTGAGCATCTTCGATAACTTGAAAGATTTTTTTATTCTATGAATGCACATTAATTTTTTTTTTTTTTAAAATATCTTTTACGTTCCATTATTTATTCGAGAAAATTCTTTTATTTTATTAGGAAAAACTGTTTGGTTCTTAAAACCGTAGCAAACGTTGCGGTCTCGTAAGCAACTAATTTTAAATTTATGGCTGATAAGAAATCCGATCGAAGACGGTTGATGCTAGCTAGCTCCTGTTACTTGCCTATAAACACTGCATATTCTTACTGAAAATAAAAACGTAGTACACAACTAAACTGGACAGATAACTCTTCCGAATTTACCCGTACTCCCACCAGTCCCAGCCAAAAAGAGCCACGTGAGGAAACGAGACAGAAATTAAAATGCAAGCCACAAAATTATTATTGGTATTTTAGAATTGGGTACATCCAAAATGATCCAGGAGCCTCCTATGTTCGCAGTACGGTGCGCTTTACTGTAGATATTTTTTTATTAAGTTGTAAAATGTGCTGTTCAAATTTCAACTTATCATCGATGTATAGACCCAGAAATTTATTTACCGAAGGATTACTTATTGGATTGCTCTCTAGTTGCACATCCCTAAGCCTGCACCCAAAGTTAATCATATTTGTCTTAGACACCAGTCTTTAATCTTAATTAAATCTGTCTCAATGCTCTGCTTCAATTCACCCTCATCACGGCCGTGCCACAGAATGGTTGTGTCGTCAGCAAACATAGTAAACTCACCCGATATGGGTAATCTGGCAAGATCATTGATATAAATTAGGAATAGCAGAGGACCTAAAACAGATCCCTGTGGAACACCCGTTGTTATTTTCATATATTCAGACTGACTGTTATTGAACAAGACACACTGATAACGATCCGAGAGGTAAGAAGAAAACCATTCCCAAGATTTTCCTCTAAATCCATAGACTTCAAGCTTGCTCAGCAGTACTATGTGATCTACACAGTCAAAAGCTTTAGTGAGATCACAGAATACAGCCGAAGCGACCTCTCCATCATTTAGGCTCAGATAAAGGCTGTTAAGAAAAGAAAACACTGCATCACAGGTATTTGTGTCTTCCAGAAACCCGAACTGGGCAAAGAAAGTAAACGATATCTAGTCAAAAAACTAATCACACGCTTCTTTACAAGTTTTTCTATAATTTTTGCGAGTGTTATGAGTAATGAAATCGGTCGAAAACAGGAGGCCTCCTCAGTATCTCCTCCTTTAAAAAGTGGAATTACTGTTGCCAATTTTAAAAATGATGGAAATATTCCTACAGAAAACGACCAATTTATAGCCTCCACTAAAGCTTCTAGTGCCGAAACTGGAAGGTGCAAAAATATTTTAATTGAAATATGATCCCAACCGGAAGCATTTTTATTTTTGACTTCAGCAAAAACACCCATAATTTCTTCTATGTTTGTGGGATAAAGATAAAAGGTCTCCCGCACTGAAACTCCATCAAGAAAGTATAGAGCGTCATATTTTTGTATAATTTGGCCAGACAGATTAGACGCCACAGTACAATAAAACAAATTGAAATCAGATGGGCTGATTCCAGAATGTATCGCAGACTCACCCCTATTATTTAGATCATTAACGACCTTCCAACATTCTCTCTGTGGATTATTAGAATTAACCTTATTAACAGTATTCCTTCTTCTTTTTATACAGAATTCTTGATTCTTACACTAAATTGGCAAACAACATTTCATAAACACCTTTTAAAAACTTATTTTTATATTTATTTTACACCTTTTTTCCATTTAATTGCAAACCTCCACTTTCACATGCCGCAACGTGGCTGAAACCATGTATACACTAGGGTTTTTATAAACAAATATGGTTGTTTCCTTTGCACTTGAAAGTTCGCAATTTAATAGAAAAAAGATGTAAAATAAATAAAAATGCAAGGTTTTAAAAGGTTTTTATGAAATATTGTGTGCCACTTTAGTGTAAAAATCAAGAATTGTGTACAAAAAGAAGGGGAAAAATAGTGAAAATGAGGTTAGCTTGTTTTTTAACTTTGATGATGAATATCTCAAAAACGAAACGTTGCCGAAAAAATATTTTTTAAGATTCGTAATCAGCGCCCCAAAAAACCTCCGTATACCAAATTTGGTCAAAATCGGAGAGAAGGCAACTTTCGAGACAATTACCAAAAATTCTAAGAATAAATTCTTATTGGAACTCTTTGCGCTTTATGTATTAGTGAAGTCAAAAATTTCTCGCGACATTTTTTTTAATTTAACCATCTTCAAGTTTTTTTTAAATACGGCCCTGAATTTTTATGTAAGTTTTTTAAACCCCTTATTGTCCCAATTACAAAAATGTATAACACTTAATATTTATTTAACAAATATGTAACGCCCCTATAAGAAATCATGTGCGTTCCTTGTCTAACTCATTGTCTCTTATGAAAAATATGTTTATTTAACAGAAAAATATCAAGTATTATACATAATTGTAATCGGGATTAAAACTGCTTCAAAAAATGCAATAAACAATCGAGGCCCGAATTTAAAAAAATAAAGTTGATGATGGTTTAGCAAAAAGGAAACGTTGTAAGAAATTCTTGACTTCGCCAACAGATCAAGTGTAAAAAGTTCCAATAAGGATGTATTTGTAATTTTTTTCTACTTTTGAAACAAATTCGTAAAAAATAAAAACGAAAATCGCAAATTTCGTTTTTTCCGTCATATTTCCAAAAGTACAAAAGATAACTTCAATTTTTCAACGGTGTATTATTGGCTTCCTCTATACGCAACTTGGCTCTTATCTTCCTCATATCTCTTGCCGTTTCTAAGATTCCAATGGTAAGATTCGAACTTGAAACACTTTGTATAAATAACATAAGTTGGTAGTCTCAAAATGGATGTATTTTTTTACGATTTAAATTTTGTTTAGGCATCCAAGAATAAAAAATCGAAAAAAGCTGACTTTATACCGTACAGAGACTCCGTACTGACGTGGCTTTTAAGAGAAAACCTGGGAGGCAACAGCAAGACGGCGATGATTGCCGCCATATCACCTGCTGATATCAATTATGACGAAACGTTGTCTACATTAAGGTACCTATATGATTTATTTGGGTGGTTGTTCGATCATTATTTACCTATTCATTGTATCGACTCATGTACTGATAGACCTAATTCCTCCTAGATATGCCGACAGAGCTAAACAGATTGTATGCAAGGCCGTTGTCAACGAGGACGCAAACGCCAAACTTATCAGAGAACTCAAGGAAGAAATTCAGAAACTCAGAGAGTTGCTTAAGCAAGAAGGCATCGAAGTTCATGAAGGTAAAAAATTTGAAATAATTAGCGTCAAAAATAATGATATTATTTCCAAAGAGAATAGAAAAAGGGAATGAAAAGCGACCGATCCTGCCCGTCAAATTTTCATTTATTTTTTTTTAAATACGAGTTTGCGATCGCTTATCTCGCCTTTTCTATTTTCACTGATTATTTCTAGCAGAATTTTTTTTTGGTGAACACTAGAGCTGAAACACTATCGATACTGTATCGATAAATACCGATTTATGGATCAATATTTATTTTTACATAATCGACTCATTTTTTTTCTTACTCCTTTGTGTGGCTTACTCATTTTTTTTTAATTATACTTAACGCGGCCAGGCCCAGATGGTAAAGTGGTTTACGAAAAGAAAGAACCACCTCGTAAGTATACGTCTCGCTTTGTCTGAGCTTTGGCACCCCTGATAGGCCACAGTTTTTGTCATCAAGTAATATGTTGTACCTACTTCACATTATGTTTGTTCAGTTTGCGTCTTTTTTATTAAAAATCGACTAAATCGACTAGAGATGGTTTATTTTCGAAAATTCGATTAAATAAACCATCTAGCATTATGGGCTAAACCATTTAAGAGTATATTTAGGTAAAATAAATACAACAATCCTAATGTGCCGTATTCACAGGGTTATTCGAATCCGTATTTCGAATGGCAAAAAAAATTACAGCTTTGAGCATATGCTTCATACAAGAGACCAATTGGCGAATTATTTTTATTTCTAAATTAGTAATAAGTTGTTAAATCACATATGCATTGTGCTTCAATGCTTGAGAATGATCATACTTTTCAGATCCTGCCAGTGTTGCCAACAGGTTTAATTTGTATAAAAATTATCTGCAAAAAAAAACAAAAAAACAGTTTTTTTTAATCGTAGATTGGACACAAGTTTTTACAAAAAAAATATTTTTTGGAAAATAAGTAAATAAATAATTTATTAACTAAAAAAAGGAATACATTCATAAAAAAATATTTATTCGTTCGTTTAAAAATAAACAAAGTTTAAAATAATTCCACACTGTAACTTTTTTCCTAACTTAGACTTCAAACTGCAAATTTGGGCTTAAGTCTGTGATTTCAGATTTAAATATGTAAATTTAGACTGAAATCTGTAAATTCAGACTTTTCTCTCTTAATTCAGACTTTTAACTCTGAATTTAGGCTTAAATTTGTGAATTTAGACCTAAATCTGTGAATTTAGACTTTAATCTCTGGATTTAGGCTTTAAACTCTGAATTTAAGCTGAAATTTGTGAACTCAGACTCAAATCTGTGAATTTAAAGTTAAATCTGTGAATTCACACTTTAGTCTCTGAATTTAGACTTTAAATTTTAAATTTAGGCTTAAATATGTGAATTCGGACTTTGGTCTCTTAATTCCTTCTTTAAACTCTGAATGAGACTTAAATCTGTTAATTCTGGCTTTACTCTTTGAATTTAGTCTTTAAATTCTAAATTCAGGCTTAAATTTTTAAATTCTGACTTATTGTTAGTATCTGAATTCAGATTTCAAATTCTGAATTCGGGCTTAAATTTGTGAATTCAGTCTTAAATATGTGAATTCTGACTTATCTCTCAATTCAGACTTTTAATTCTGAATTCGGGCTTAAATTTATGAATTCAGTCTTAAATATGTGAATTCTGACTTATCTCTCAATTCAGACTTTTAATTCTGAATTCAGGCTTAAATTTGTGAATTCAGGCTTAAATATGTGAATTCGGACTTTGGTCTCTTAATTCCTTCTTTAAACTCTAAATTTAGACTTAAATCTGTTAATTCTGGCTTTAATTTTTGAATTTAGTCTTTAAATTCTAAATTGAGGCTTAAATTTTTAAATTCTGACTTATTGTTAGTCTCTGAATTCAGATTTCAAATTCTGAATTCGGGCTTAAATTTGTGAATTCGGTCTTAAATATGTGAATTCTGACTTATCTCTCAATTCAGACTTTTAATTCTGAATTCAGGCTTAAATTTGTGAATTCAGGCTTAAATATGTGAATTCAGACTTTTGTCTCTTTATTCAGACTTTAAACTCAGAATTTAGGTTTAAATCTGTGAACTCAGGTATATGTATGTATATGGTAATGTGCGAGTTTCGATATAACAGTCTAAATTCAAAGTTTAAAGTTTGAATTCAAAGTTTGAAGTCTGAATTCAGAGTTAAAGTTTGAATTGGGAAAACAATTACAGAAAACAATTGCATGGCAAATGTTTTATAAAACACTACATATCTTAATAAAATAAAAAAAACCGTCACTCTTGAAAAACATCGCTTAGTTGGCAACACTGGTTTTTGTAGCTCTTTGCACACTGACCAGCGATCGGTAATTATAACGCACTATTTTAAATTTGTCACAAACTCAATATTATACAGGGAATTAGATAAAGTTGGACCCATAAGGAAAAACAATTTTAATCATTGACTTCTAAGAATAGAGACAGATGTCGCAAGAGCGCTGTTGCCAGTGTTACCAGATCTTCGCAAAGGGAAAATAAGAATTTTATAGACTGGTTGATATTGTCAAACAGTTTGGATGTAAATCAAATAGTCTGTATTCTTAGATGTCTTTTTGTCTGATAATTCTGTATGTATTAAATTTGAAGTAAAACATACAGGGTCTCCAAATAAAATGTGTCTTTAAATTATAAAAAAATATGGAAATCAGCAGTTTTTAAACAACATTATTGGGGAAAAATGAATTAACTAATCAACAGTTTTTTTATGAAATCCAGATATAAAAAAAGTAAAAACTTTTTTGTTTCCAGTTCTTTTGGGTGACTAAATCAGTGACAATTTTCCGGTTGTGCGTTACTTTTGCGGGTCAGTCTACCTCGGTAAAAATCTGTAAAAGGGTCGTTGGTTAATTGGGTGTCCCTTTTATTTTTTAGGCGTCGATAATAATATGGTGGAGAGGAACAACAAAGAGAACGAAAAGAGGGCAAGGACACAGTCTACCACGGCGGAAGAAGCTGTCGATCAGTTGCAAGCTAGCGAAAAACTGATTGCAGGTAAACACATAAGCAAAAATAAAACCATATAGGCTTGTCAACAAGTTTAAAAAAGTGTGATTCCCAAAAAGAGGAGCGATAGCTCTTTGGAATCGGAATGATGTGTAGAAAAATGTATTTGAAGGATTTTTTAGGACGCAAAAAAATTGCAAAAGTTATTAACAAATTAAAAAAAACCTTTTTGTTTTTTGTTTATTACTCTGAAACCATTAATAATTCAGAATTAAAAACCCCCTTAAAGAGGAGGAAATTTGCAAATAAACTTTAATATAAGAAACGCTGTAACAGCTGTTAAATTGAATTTTTTCCATAATACCTTAAAAAAATTCCGAAAATACGGTTTTTTGATTATAACTCGAAAAGTATTGCATTAAGATAAAAAGATTATATAGCTCTAAATTTAAGATCTTGTAAAAATACATAATTTATGTCATATAAAATTTCTTGTAGCTTTTATAGTTTTTGAGATATTGACGTTTTAAATTTTAAAATGAATCGGTTATATCTTAAAAACTATAAGAGATATAAAAAAATTATGAAACAAAAAATAGAGTTTTTCAAATTGTCTATATGAAATGTTATATAAATATTTTTGATATGATGAATATTAAAGGAGGTATAAACAAAAATGTGATTTTTACCAAAAATTTCGGTCCAAAATATATATTTTTTTTATTTATGGGAGCTTAGGATTTTTTTATTATAAATCATTTATTTTATTCATTTGAATTTTAAATCACTTAAAATTTGCAGAAAAAAAAACAAAAAATTTTTAAATTTTTTCCAGGTGATACCTTGAAAAAATTCTGAAAACTCGGTTTTTTGATTATAACTCGAAAAGTATTGCATTTAGACAAAAAGGTTATATTACTTCAATTAAAGGTTTTGTAAAAATACATAATTTATGTTTTATAAAATTTCTTGTACCTTTTATAGTTTTTGAGATATTGACGTTTTAAATTTTAAAAGTAATCGGTTATATCTTAAAAAGTATAAGAAATACAAAAAATTTTCTGAAACAAAAAATACAGCTTTTTAAATTGTCTATATGAAATGTTATATAAACATTTTTGATAGGATAAATATTAAAAGAGATATAAACAAAAATGTAAATTTTACCAAAATTTCGGTCCAAAATAGATTTGTTTTATTTATGGAGCTTTGGGGTTTTCTCATTATAAATTATTTATTTTATTCATTGGAATTTCAAATCACTCAAAATTTGCAAAAAATTCAAAAATATATTTTTTTTAATTTTCATTTTTTTTCAGGGATACTTAAAAAAAAATCCTGAAACTTCGGTTTTATAATTATAACTCGAAAAGTATTGCATTAAGAAAAAAGGGTTATATTAAAGGTCTTGTAAAAATACATAATTTATGTCGTATAACATTTCTTGTACCTTTTATAGTTTTTAAGATATTGACAATTTTAATTTTAAAAATAATCGGTTATATCTCAAAAACTATAATAGATACAAAAAATTTTATGAAACAAAATTAAAGCTTTCTAAATTGTCTATATAAAAAGTTATACAAACATTTTTGATAGCATGAATATTAACGGAGATATACTTTTTTGATGCAGAGGGAATTATAGTAATTTATTTTTTAATATACAGGTCAATATACTAAGCTTAAAAAAAGGTACGCCATCTAAAACAAGTAACGTAGGCCGTAGCTGGCGCCCTCTACTAGCAACGTGAAAAGTATGGACGAATTTAAATTTCTCGCCTCAAACAATCCCCAGATCACCAATTTTGTACCGCTATTTCATTAAGTTAAAGAATTATTACAAAAAACAAAAAAAAAATAAAATTTTGATACCCTGTATAAATATTCTAAGTTATTATAAATATTTTTTTAATTAATTAAAAATAACTTTTGGAATTTTTTTAAAAGCAATATTTTCAGTGTTCAATTAAAATTATTAATAATAGAGATAAAACTCCTTATTAATAATAATTAATAGTGTTATATCATACCAATCTAAATTATTTTATCTGATTTCCAACTAATCTAGGTTCAATTTTACGACATTTACTTTAGAATTAGTTATAATATGATTTTTTTTTAATTTCAATTGATTTTATTTTCAGAACTGAACGAAACCTGGGAAGAAAAACTAAAGAAAACTGAAGCTATACGAATAGAAAGAGAAGCAGTTTTTGCAGAGATGGGCGTGGCGGTTAAAGATGGAAACACTGTGGGTATCTTCTCGCCCAAACGAACACCCCACCTGGTTAATTTAAATGAAGATCCCTTTATGTCGGAGTGTTTAATTTACTATATTAAGGTAAGAATTTTAATGTTTGTAGAAAGCATGCAATACACAGCTTCCAATAATAAACGTTGCCAATTTTATATAAATTTCTTTGTTTCCAGGATGGTTTGACAAAAATTGGCTCAGAAGAAGCTAATTCTCCTCAAGACATCCAGCTTTCCGGTTCTCATATAAAGCCGGAACACTGTATTTTTGAAAATAAAGACAGAAAAATTACTCTTATCCCCGTAAATGGAGCTCTCATCTACGTCAATGGAAGAGAGGTAAAATATAATAAATTCCATAAAAAGTTATATTTTTTTATCAAAATTTTCATTTTTTTTCCAGATTATCGAACCCATAGTCCTTAAAACTGGTTCCCGAGTAATCCTGGGCAAAACCACGTGTTCCGTTTCACTCATCCGGACGAGGTGAGAGAGATGCGCGAGAAAAACACTCAGCCCGAAACGGTGGACTGGAACTACGCTCAGAACGAACTTTTGGAAAAGCAGGGGGTCGATCTGAAAGCGGAGATGAAGAAGAAGTTGGTTACCCTGGAAGAGCAGTATCGCAAGGAGAAAGAAGCTGCCGATCAGGCGTTTGACGAACAAAGAAAGGTACAGAGACAATTCTTTTAAAAATGCGTTTTTGAAGGGGGTTGTTATTATATATATATATATATATATATATATATATATATATATATATATATATATATATATATATATATATATATATATATATATATATATATATATATATATATATATATATATATATTTTTTTTTTTGCTATATCACCTCAATTATTTTCTTTGGGTATCCTGGTAGGTACGACTGCTAAGGTGGGTTGTTTAAAAATTACGAGGCCTCCAAATAAGTGTATAATCCTGCGTTCAGCCAAGACGAATACACGTGTTTCATCCTTAATTCACTAAGGGTGTTGTTGTTCTAAATATTTCTGCCCAATACACCGACATGGACGGTGCTGAGGTTGGTTGTTTTGAAGTTTCTCGACGGGATGTCGCTAGTTGCCTCTAAGTTCAAAGTTATTTGATTAAGGTTGTATTTAGGGTGGCTTCTTCACTGTCAAAGGTGTCTACGGCCTACAGCGCTGTGATCATTACCAACAAGAATAAAACACGTTTAATCGTCATGGCTGGATCTCGAGTTATCCATTTATTGGAAGGACTCGTAGTTTTAACGCAACCAGCCTTGGTAGGCATACCTACAAGGATTTTGGATTTCTCTTTTTATTAAAAAATCTCTATCTGAAAAATAAGAAACATAAATTTATTTAGTGTATCAAGTCCTGTCGGAAATTTGTGATTCCATTTCGGCTTAATATTGTCTCGTCCGTGTCTAGAACTTTTGTGGAAAAATTTTGGCCATTTTCATGCTGCTGTAAAAACCATTCACAAAACTGAACTTGACGTGGGAAGACACGTTTAACGTAAAAGGAATACAATTGATTCTGCCGCAATTTTGTCCAAACTTTTTTTTGACTTAAACCGACTTAATTGTCTGCTTGTTAAATCTTCCCCAATAAGATTTTAAACTCCACGATATTCTTGCAAATCGCCAATATCTTTAGGATGTTGAAAAAGAGGGAGGGAACACCTGGGTCCAGGATGAGCCCGCAAGGGAAACCGTTGCGCGTATAATATCGAAGGTCGTAGATTTACGACACTCTTCATAAATGAGCAAACCATATATTCATTGTTTTTGTATTGTGCGATTTTCGCGAATTAACAGTGATTTAAAATCAACCCTCGCCTCGTCCGGTAAAAGCAAAGCAACTGATTTATACTGGGTGATTAAGAACGCAAAAAATAAATGTAAATAAGAAATAAACTATATTTTTTATGCTTAGGCTCGCACTAGACACATTTTTAAATTAATTTTCGTGGCTTTATATTCTTTTTTAAAGAACTACGAAGCCAGAATAGATGCGCTTCAAAAACAAGTCGAGGAACAAAGTATGACCATGTCTATGTACAGCTCTTACACTCCCGAAGATTTCAACAATGAAGACGATATTTTTGGTAAGTGAAGCAAATTAATTTTGGTGTTTAATTTTTTTTTGGCTCTTAGCTGCTTTGTAGAACGTACTTTCATAAAAAAAAACAATTAAAGTTGAGTTAGATTTGTTTATATTAAATTGTCATTAATATTCACATACATACGTGCAAAACTCGAATGTGGAATAAATTCAATAATTGAAAAACATGTTACTTTTTAAAAAAATTTACGGAATCTTCAGTTCGTATATGTTGTTATGTATGTACAACCTCTTTTTAACTCTCATGTACCCTCCGGGGCCAGATTTTTAAAGACTATTTTTAAGGTCCATATTAAGTTACATATAACTGCACAGTATCAATCTTTGGTAATTGTCTCCATTCCAATTTTGACCGAATTTGATATATCGGGGTTTTTTTCGGCAACATTTCGTTTTCGTTGAAGTTGAAAATCAAGCTAACCCGATTTTCACTATATACCCCCTTCTTTTTGCACACAATTTATGATTTTTACACTAAATTGGCACATTATATTTTATAAACAAATTTAAAAACCATTTTTCATGTTTATTTTACACCTTTTTTCCATTGCGAAGCTTCACTTTCAAACGGGCCATGTTTGCTGAATAATTCCCTGGTGTATACATGGTTGCGGCGTTGGAAAGTGAAGGTTGCAATTAAATGGTAAAAAGGTATACAATAAATATAAAAACAGATTTTTAAAAGGTGTTGTGAGCCAATTAACTGTAAAAATTAAAAATTCTGTGTAAAAAAAGGAAGAATAGTGTAAATGAGGTTAGTTTGACTTACAACTTTGATGATGAATATCTCGATAACGAAACGTTGCCGAAAAAGACATAATAATCAATTTTTTTCACGTAGAACTCTAGAGTTATGCATGCATCGCTTAGTAACTGCTTTACCATTCAGAGTGGCACGCTTTTTCAGTGAACCCTCTGTTTGATGCAGAGTGCAACTGGACGGAGAAGGAGTTCGAGCTGGCGGCGAACGCCTGGCGGAAGTGGAAGCACCACCAGTTCACTTCGTTGAGGGACGACCTGTGGGGTAACGCCATCTTCCTCAAGGAGGCCAACGCGATCAGTGTGGAGTTAAAGAAAAAGGTAAACAAAAAACACTTACTAGGTGATTCGATAAGTGTTGTCGATCGATAAAAAACACGATTTTATGGTTTGAAATACATTTTTGTCACCTTCTACCGGAAAGAAAATGTTTATCGCGCAGCGTTGGGGAAAAATATTTTTAGTAAAAGTGGTCAGTAGAAATAGCTGGAAATTATTTCCAAGTTTCTGAAATGGCCGCTAGGGGGCGTAACTGCAATTTTGAATCTAAAAAAGTGATGTTTCTGTGAATTTTGCTATATTAACCTAAGAAAAAAATACCTTTTTTGTTTAACAATTTTTGCTGTATCTCTAAAAATAAAATGGTGGGGGGTATTTAAAGGTTTCCGTAAAAATATTCTGTATCTTTAAAACAGCTAAGCCGATTTTAACAAGCTTAGGCTAGTTTACAAGAGCTTTTCTTGGGCTATAAATGTCATAATATTTGAAGTTTTGTTAGTTTCACAGGTCGCCGCTAGAGGGCTTTTTTCTATATTCAGACAGAAATGGTTAATATTCTCAAAAAAATTAAATGCATTGGTATAATTTTTTTTTCTGAAAAAGTAGCTAAATAATGCCTAAACGAGCTCGAGAAAACCGTATCTCGATATCTTGTTCCTTCAATTTGGGTCAGAAATTTTTATCATATCTCAAAACTATAAAACTACAAGAAATTTTTAAACTATTAATTATGTATTTTTACGGAACCTTTAATTTAGGTTATGTAATTTTTTTGTCTAAATACAATACTTTGCGAGTTATAATAAAAAAATCCTGAAAATTCGATTTATTGATTATAATTGGTAAAGTATTGCATTTAGGCGAAAAGAAGATTAATAAATTAAAAATTTAAAAACAATTATATATATAAATTCTTGTGTTTTTGTTTTTGAGATATTGACTTACAATTTTCTTTGGCCTAAATTTTAGGTAAGGAACAAGATATAGAGATATGGTTTTCGCAAGCTTGTTTAAGCATTCAAATTCAAATTCAAATTTCTTTATTTCCTTAAACATACATGTATGCATAGAAAACGTCAACAGAATCCATTTAAAAAAATACATAATAAAACACTAAAAAAATACACAAATGTAAATCTACCAACCCACCTACAAATTAATACAATTTAAAATTCAGCTACAGAGTAAAAACTATGTTTAACAAAACTTGTTTAACTTTAGATTTGAAGACTGAAATGCTCTGTATGGTTTTAATGTCATGGGGCTGGTGCTTCTACAGTTTGGATGGCATAATTACGCAACTGTTGGCCGTAAGAGAGAGATTGTGTTGTGTTATTAAGATATCGGATGTATTTCTCAGGTTGTACGCTATGTTCCTGTCCGAAAACCTAACAGTTAAGTGTGGGTTTTCTTTAATATGTAAAGCACAAGACAGAATCATACAAGATGGTATTGTAAAATCTGTAGTTGCTTAAAAAGTTCTCTACATGAGTCTCTTTGAGATTTAAAAAAATGGGTTTTTATAATGGTTTTTGAAACTAAAAAAAGTCCGACCCTGCTGAACTTCCCCAACAAATAATACGTAATTTAACAGAATAAACCTGTGCTAAAAGTCTTTTTTTGGGAAAAATTTTTTCCCAAAACCCCTTTTTTTAAAAGGGAAAAAAAATTTTAACCCCTTTTTTTTTTCCCCCCAAAAAAAAATTTAAACTTTTTTTTTTTAAAAAATTTTTTTTGGGGTTTTTTGGGAAAAAAACCCTTTTTTTAAAAAAAAAAATTTTTTTTTAAAACCTTTTTTAAATTGGGGCCTTTAAAAAAAAAAAAATTTTTTTTTTTAAAAAAAAACCAAAAAAAAATTTTTAAAAAAAAAATTTTTTTTTGGGGGTTTTTGGAAAAAAAATTTTTTAAAAAATTTGGAAAATTTTTAAAAAATTAAAAAAAAAAAGGGGGGTTTTAAAAAAAGGGGGTTTAAAAATTTTAAAAATTTTAAAAAAAATTTTTAAAAAATTTTTCCAAAAAATTTTTAAAAAAAAAAAAAAACCCAAAAAAAATTTTAAAAACCCAAAAAAAACCCCTACTTTTAAAAATTTGGGGGAAAAAGGGAAAAAAAATTTTTTAAAAAAAAAAAAAATTTTTTTTTTTCCCAAAGGGGGTTTTTTTCCATTTTTTTTTTTGGGGGGTTTTTTTCCCCGACTTTTTTGGGGGAAAAATTTTGGGTTTTTTTAAAAAGGGCCCCCCAAAAATTTTTTTTAAAAAATTTTTTAAAAAAAAATTTTTTTTTTTTAAAAAGGGTTGGAAAAATTTTGGAAAAATTTTCCCCCAAAATTTTTTTAAAAAAAAAGGTTTTTTTTTTAAAAAAAAAATTTTTTTTTTTAAAAAAAATTTTTTTTTGGAAAAAAAAAAAAAAAAAAAAAACCCAAAATTTTTTTAAAAAAAAAAAGGGTTTTTAAAAAAAAATTTTTTTAAATTTAATTTTTTTGGATTTTTTTAAAAAATTTTTTTTTTTGGGGGGGAAAAAAAGGGGTTTCCGGGAAAAAAAAAATTTTTTTTTTTAAAATTTTTTTTTTAAAAAATTTTTTCCCCGGGGCCCTTTTTTTTTAAAAAATTTTTTGGTTTTAAACCCCCAAAAGGGGAAAAAAAAAACCCGGTTTTTTTCCCCCTTAAATTTTTTGGGGGGGGGGTTTTTAAAGGGTTTTTTAAATTAAAAGGGGAAAAAATCCCCCCTTTGTTTTTTTTTTTTTCCCCTTTCCCAAAAAAATTTTTTAAAAATTAACCCAAATTTTAAATTAAAAAAATTTTTTTAAAAAAAAAATTTTTTTTTTTTTTGGGGTTTTTTTTTAAATTTTAAAATTTTTTTGGGTTTTTTTTTTTTTTTTTTTTTAAAAATTAAAAAAAGAAATTTTTTTTAAAAAATTTTTTTGGGGTTTTTTTTTTTTTTTAAAATTTTTTTTTAAAAAACCCTTTTTTTTTTTTTTTTTTTTTTTTTTTTTAAAATTTAAAAAACCTTTTTTTTTAAAATTTGGGGAAAAAAAAAAAAAACTTTTAAATTTTTTAAAAATTTTTTAAAATTTTTTTTAAAAAAAAATTAAATAAAAAAAAAAAAAAAATTTTACCAAAATTTTTTAAAAAAAAATTTTAAAATTTTTAAAAATTTTTTTTTTTTTGGGGAAACCCCCCCCCTTTTTTTTTGGAAAAAAAATTTTTAAAAAAAAAGGTTGAAATTATCCTCGATTTAAAAAAAAGGTTTTTTTTTTGGTTAAAAAAAATTAAAAAACATCACTTTTTTAGATTCAAAATTGCAGTTACGCCCCCAAACGGCCATTTCAGAAACTTGGGAAAAAAATTTTCCCGCCAATTTTTCTTAATTTTCTAAAAAAAAATTTTTCCCCCAACCCAACCAATCGCCTCCTTTTTATTTGGACACCCCGGGACATATAAACAATTGTTATATCTGTTTTGATTGTCACATTTAAAATCGTTTTTTTTTTTTTGGGGTTTAATTTCAATTCACCCTTTCCACGGACCTTTTTACCCCTACCCCCGGGCCTTTCGCCCCCATTATCGACTACGATCACGACGAGGATACGTCTATTCCCAGGACTATTGTGGCCGTTGAGGTACAGGACCTTAAGAACGGTGCTACACATTATTGGTCTTTGGATAAACTACGGTAAGCCTTCATGTAGTTTTTAAATTTTGGGACAATTCGGTTTATGTTTGGGCGAAGCTGGGAGTTTACGGCCCTGGTTGGTTTTGAAAAAGGACTTGGGTACCCCAAAGTTGATTTAAACCTGGGGTTTTTTTTTAAGTTTTTTCCCCACGGCAAGAAAAAGGGCACCCCCCCAAATTTTTTTTTTAAAAATTAGTAAGGGGCCTTTCCGGCCCCTGGACTTAAGGCCTTTTTTGGGGGAAAAACAAACCCGGAAATCTTACAATTTTGAAAACAAAATTTTTTTAGGCCACAGGGGGAAAAAGAAAAAGGTTCAAAAAGGGGTCGGGTTTTGGGGTTGTTCCCACGAGCCCCGGGGCGGGGGCCCCAGCCGCCATTTTTTAAGTGTCTCACCACGACTCTTAGTAAATGTCCACCCACGGCACGCTTGTCACTGGGCACTCTAGTACCGACGAGGTTGGTGCCACTGCTTCCCACTTTAATTATGTAAATACACTTTGTGACTGTTGTACACTTTGTAAATTTGTACTACACATTTGTATGTTGTATTATATCAAACACAATTATAGTTTTTACTATGGACGCCCAAAACAATGCTAAATTTTTGGTAATAGGTTTAAATATGTTCACACACTGCTATATAAACGACCACTGTTGCCAAAGTTGTAACAATGGTAACAGTCATGAGGAATTATTTCTGTGGGAATTTTTTTTTGCTGTATAATAATACAATTTCTGGTAGTGGATGGTATTAACCCTTTATTTAAGAGGATGTACAGCCTCAAAGCTATCTAGGCCAACTACAGGGTGGCCAACTAGAAATGCGATGTACTGTATCTGGGAACCTATCCATCGTAGAGGCTTGCGGCAAAAAAAGTTATACTAAAACGGCCGTGGTAAGCATTGGTATGATTTTGTTTTCATGAAAAAGTAACCAAATGATACCTAAACAAGCTCTCGAAAACCGCATCTCGATACCTTGTACCTAGCCTAAAATTTAGGCCAAAGAAAATTTTAGACGGAAATCCGTTAAATTTTTATTTTTTTCAAACTAATTTTTCCGGAATTCTTTTTATTATGTAAATTGTGTAAATCTTCTGTGGTCGTAGGTTAAGTCTAAAACACAATGTCCTTTAACTACCTCCTATATATAAAAATCAAGACAAGTTAACTCTGGTAATCGCGGAGGCGACGGAAACAAACTTTCTCTTCCAATCTACCGCTGTTAAAATACTGCATTAATATGCTCTCGCACAATAAAGGCAAAATGTGCTGGGCAACCATCTAATTGCAAAAACAAGTTTTGCCGTGTTTCCAGTGGCACATCTTCCAACAACAACTGTAATTAATTGTCCAAAAAGTCAAGAAAAACATTGATTTAGGGATTGCTCGAAAAAATATGGTCTAATAATTCTGCCTTCCAGTGTGACACACCACACATTTAAACTCCAACGCCCTTGGTGTTGAACTTCACACAACCAATGAGGATTTTCTTCAGGCCAGTAATGCATATTGACACTCTCCCGTCACTATTACAGGTGGCTTTATCGGTCAATAGAATTTGAAATACAAATTCTCTATTTTTAATGGCAATAGTCCAACCTCTGATCAAAGTCTTCTTTTGTCAAGGTCTGATGCAAAACGACATATTATGGGTGCATTCTAAAAGTAATTAAAAAAGTTAAATTTAAATAAATCCCTATATTTTGATAGCCCATTAGAACTTACCTATGTATGGTCCTTCAAAATATTTTGAACCGTTGTTCATGATATGCCAAACTTAAAGGATAATGCTCTCGCGCTAACATGAGCATTTCTTTCAATATATCCCAGTACTCTCTACTCTTTGTTAATATTTTCTTGTGTTCTTCCAATTCTTTACCATTGAAACGTAGGCCGAAAACTACCAATGGCTCGTAAACTAGCTATTAATCGGGGAAAAACCAAGGAAGTTTAAAGGTGTATGGAAGCCCAATACTGTAGAACAAAATTGTCCAGGCGTGCAGGGCAGCGGGAATAGGGGGGTTGGCCCCGCGGAATTTGCGCAATGAATATTAGGTCAGGGCCGGATTTCCATAATTCTTTGTTACTATCTATAAAATTGACATCATCAAATGTCAAATTCCCACATTCACTGTTTTTTTTTGCACAAAATTGTTGGTTATTAAAGAATACTACTATAGAATATTTAAAATTATTGTGTAATATTAGATTTTATATCATCTGATATAATATCGAAAGAATAGATGGCGCCACTTTATTGCCTTCTATTTAAATGGTCGATATTTTTGAAAGTTTTGTATTTTTACCAAAAATCTTTGTAAATAAATAAAAACACGATTTTTTAAAATAAATTTCAAACATTGTATGATAGTATTATGTACTTATCACCAATTTTGTGATAAAAGAAGGCAAGATAGTGTAAATGAGTTTAATCTAATCCTAAGATTCTGGTTGTACATTAAAAAGTGAAAATTTTTATAACTGCTTTTTAGGCATATACTTTTCACTAATAACAAACATTCATGAGACAGAGTAACAGTGGTTAAAAATGTTTAGTAACCTTTGGTACCTGAGTATCCATTGTAACAGTATCCGTTAAATATTATGTGTGTACAGTATGTCGAGCTTAAAAAGTTGATAATGCAAGATTAAGAAACCAAAAATCTAATTTATTTTTAAACAAATGGTATTGTCTCGAAATTTGGGGGGGGCCTTTCTCTCTCGATTTTGATGCATATTTGGTATACAGGAGTTTTTGGGGCGCTGATTCAAAGTCTGAAAAAAATATCTTTTGGCAACGTTTCTTTGTCCAGATCTTCATCATCAAAGTGAAAATTTTAAACTTTAACCTCATTTTCACTATATTCTCTCTTCTTTTTATACAATTCGATTTTAATAAAGTGGCACACGATATTTTTATAAACACCTTTTAAAAACCTTGTATTTAAAATATTTTACAATTTTTCCATTAAATTGCTGAACTTTAAGTTCAAAGACAGCAACCATATTTGTTAAAAAAAGAAAAGTGTAAAAAAGGTGTAAATAAACATAAAAAGTTTTATAAAGGTGTCTGTGAAATATTGTGCCAATTTATTGTAAATTTAACATTGGCAAAAAGAAGGAGAATAGTGTAAATAAGGTTAGTTCAATTTTAGAGATGAATATCTCGAAAACGAAACATTGCCGTATTTTTTTTAGATTTATAAGCAGTGTACTAAATTATAAATGAAATAAAAGTACCTAAATGTAAACCTTATTTCTTTTAATAATCCACAGAAATACACTAAACATTGTGGAAATCATTAAAAGATAGTTAAGATTGCCTTACTTTTCTCACTAATATTTCCTATGAAATTTTCATTTTCTATTATTCATAATTTATATATTATTATTTATTCGGTTACCTAACGTTACGTCTTATAAGAAGCACCTAATTTAAATATAAAAATACTTACCTAAAGTTAAAAAGACGGGTATGTTACCCTTGGATTTGCAAAACAAAACCATACAACCTCTAGTCATTTTGTTACGATATTATAAGTAACAAACAATAAACACAAAATTATAGTCACAATTTATTAAACACTAATCACTAAAATAAGAAGGTTTTGATCAATCCAAAAAACGGTACTCCGGCTCTCATAAAATTATAATGTGTTGGCTAACTTCACACTGATTTATCAGTGTGTAAGTAGGCAACACATTAAATTATTTCGTGGAATTTTGTTATTGCGCAGAATCGGCGGGGGTTATTTTCATACTAGGTTGGACATTTTTTGATCGAATGGGCCATAGCATTGGGCTTCCATACACCTTTAAACTTCCTTGGGAAAAACTGTGTCTCTAAACTCTTTTTGCTACTGCGGCATTCTGAAGACATTCAAAATAAACTGCAAGCATATCAACAGCTTTATCGTTCGTAAAACACATTTTACAAGCACAAAAATTGCTGACAATTTGAGGATTATTTTTGTTTTGATTAGGTATTTGTTTTGTTGTTTTCGTGACCTGCTTCTATTTCGTATATACCTATAGTGAATATGCATTTAAACAAAAAATATGCCTTTTGTTATTAGCATTGCTTGCTTACCTAAAAATTAGTTTAAAAAAGTAAAAATTTAAGGGATTTCCGAAGAAAAAAATTTTTTGGCCTAAATTTTGGGTTAGGAACAAGATATCAAGATGCGGTTTTCGCGAGCTTGTTTAGATATCATATAGCAACTTTTTCATGAAAAAATCGTACCAATACGTTTCATTTTTGGAGAAAATAAACCATTTCTGTCGGAATGTTGAAAAAAAGCTCTCTAGCGGCGATATGTAAAACTAACAAAACTTCAAATTTTATAACATTTATAGCCCAAGAATTGCTCTTTTCAACTAGCCCAAGTTTGTTAAAATTGGTTCATTCGTTTCAAACATACAGGGTGTTTTCTACGGAAACCTTTGAATAGCTCTCACCACTTACTTAATAGAGATACACAACAAAAATTGTCAAACCAAAAAGCTACAGATTATCCTCAACTTTAAAGATCAGGTATTTTTTGTTAGGTTAATTTAGCCGAATTTACAGAAACATCACTTTTTTAGATTCAAGATTGCAGTTACGCCCCCTAGCGGTCATTTTAGAAACTTGAAAATATTTTCCAGGTTTTTCTCTTGGCCGTTTTAGTAATCGTTTTTTTGCCGGACCTATTTTTGCTGGTAACCTATCCATCTACGATGGATAGGTTACCGCATTATTAGTTGGCCACCCTGGATATATTAAAATAGTTTTTTACAAAATATTTTAAAAAATGTTTATATTTGTACAAAGACACACATTTATACACTCTGTACACAATGCTTCTTACTGTAATGCATCTAGTGCATAAAATTATTTTGTGTATACAGGATATGTCTGAAAAATACGGTAAATCATTTTATGACATACTCACGATGTCGAAATAGTTTCAATTAACTCAACTTATGGCCAGTTGCACCAACTATTTAGAGGAACCCTTAGCACAAGGTAATCCTTAAAATGGCCAAACAAGTAATGTGATTGGCTACATTGGAGACTTAAGAAATACTTAACGCTAAGGGTTTCTTAAAATTGTTGGTGCAACCGGCCATTAATACCTTAGTTATATCCAAAATTGATTTATTTAGTCGGTCAAGGGCGTAAAAAATAAAAAAAAAATAGAAGAATACATCTATAACATTAAAATGAAATTCTACTATCCCAGGATATTCAAAAATGTAGAAAAAACCTATGTTTCTCAATATTTTTTCACGCTTAGTGCCTTAGTAGGAATTTTCGATATAACTAGAATCTTAGAATCTGTTTATTTTTATTTGAAAAAGACAAAAGCCGAAACAATTGAACAAAAATTTATCGTATGGGTCGGAAAAGTCATGGCCATGGTTACAAATGCAATCGACCAATAGAGATACTTTTTCTTTATTTGTTTTTGCTTATGTCAAATTTTAAATGAAAATAAACAAATAACTCATTTTGAAATAATAACTCATTTAGAAACCTGTCGTTCAATTTTACACACGTTTTTCCAGACATTCTGTATATTGCTTCTTATCGAAATGGCAGTGGCACCAATCTTTTTAGTTTCAACAAACTCAGTTTGTATGCATATGGGACGCTGAAATTGAGCCATATTGCTGGAATTTCAAAAACTGACATATATCGACACTTTTTTTCAGACAACGCCTCGAACTGATGCGAGAAATGTACCATAACGAAGCCGAAATGTCGCCCACTTCCCCAGATTACAACGTGGAGTCCCTCACGGGAGGGGATCCGTTCTACGACAGGTTCCCGTGGTTCCGCATGGTGGGTAGAGGCTTCGTCTACCTCAGCAACCTTTTGTATCCGGTGACATTGATTCACAAAGTAGCTATTGTCAGCGAGAAAGGAGATGTTCGAGGATACCTGAGAGTTGCCGTCCAGGCAGTTATGGACGAAGACAATTCCGATCAAGTGGGGGTGAGGCAAAGTGCACGAATTGCTTTTGAATCTACGCCCAAAGGTAATTTTTTTTTAACAAGATTTATGTTTTTAATAACACTAAAATTACCTTTTTTTTAATTTAGTAATTTTGTTGAGATTCTCATAAATGTAGAAATAGGACCGGACGATATTTTTGTAAGTTTTGATGTAGAAAAATTGTATACAAATATGCCAGGAGAAGAATTGTTAAAGATGACACAGCCAGCCCGCCGCTAATATAAATATTAGCCGTGGCACCCTCCATAGAGTTGTTTGTAAAATGGGATTTAAATACCGCAAAATAGACAAAAGACAAGTAGTAATGGAATCGTACAGATTACGCACTTGGAGATTTCAATTACCTTCAAGAAATTAAAAGATATAGGTTAGAAAACAGATCCATAATTTACCTTGATGAAACATGGTTCGATACACAGGACACATAATCCAAAGGATGGGTTGATTCCAGTCAAAACTGTCAGACGAAAGCACCTGCAAATAAAGGAAAACACATTACCATTATACACGCTGGTTCAGAAGATGAATTGTCCCAAACTGCTTGCTGTTGTCTGCAAAGAATATTAAGGATTCTAGCTTGGATTATTATGAGAATACAAGTGCAGAACTTTTTGAAAACTGGTTTCAAAATTATCTTTTAAAAATATTCCAAACAACAGTGTTACTGTCATGTATAACGCAAGCTACCACAGCTATCTGCTACACAAAGCACCAGCTTCATCAAGTGCAAAAACTGAAAGCCAGGAATATTTGTTAGAAAGTGATATTTATTTTAAATTCAGTTACAAAAAAGCGCAACTTTTGGAAGTCCTAAATTCAGTTGCAATTAAAAAACAATATGTCTGTGATAATTTGGCTGAACAGGCTGGGCATACTGTCTTACGGCTTCCTCCGTATCACTGTATGTTTAACCCCATAGAGCATTTGTGGAACCAAGTAAAATCAAAGATAAGAGCAGAAAATGTTACACCTACTTTAAGCCCTAGTGTTATAAATTTGATTTATTTTGAATTACTAACATACCAGTTGAGAGCTGGAAAAATTCAGTACAGCACATTATAAAAATTGAGGACTCTTATATTTCTATACAAAACAACATAAATCCTATTGTAATTAATCTCAATGATGACTCTGAGAGTGAAACAGAATTAGATTTAGATATTTAGATTAAAAATGTAACTATCCTAAAGTCCAAAATTTCTGTCAGTGACTCATTTAATACCGGCCACCCATCCGACGAAGCGGCTGAATAAAAATCTAACACTAGTAAATGATTTTTAAGCCTATGATATACTTTTCCGCTTAAATAACAGTGAACCGGCCAAAAGTTTTATAGCCACGTTGTCATAATTCGCAAGAATATATCACCAGCCAGCGATTGCACTTAAAATAGCACGCCAATATGTATTGAAATCATTGTTATCGAGAAGACAATAAAAGTGGCAACACACATTCCATAGTTTACAACTTGAAGAGACTTGAAAATAAGCGTATCGACAGGGTTTTCGTGCTGTTCGATTATTTTATTTAGTTATTATTGATTATGGACAGATTTTGTAAGTTTAAATTTTAATTGCTATACAGGGTATTTTCTAAATATTATAAATTTCTAATAATTGTAGTCTATAGATATTGTTTTGTGCCAATTTTATAATAGTTTATCTTATTTAGTGTATATAATTGTACCTATATAAAGATTTAGTGTTCTTAAGTGCTTTTAATTCTGTTAACTATGAATATTAACCAACCTTTAACTAGTTATCCGCCTACAAAAAAAACTCAGTTAACGTTAAAGGAACGAATAATGGTTAAAAATGTTTACCATGGGATTCGGGAACGAAATCCAGAACTAACCACTTTGAATGCTGCAGAGATATGTGCAACTTTAACAAAAGTTTTTTCGCGTACGGTATTCAGAGTTTTAAAAGGCAAAAAAATCAATATTAGTAATTATTCGGATACTGGAAAATGCGATTTTTTCGCAATTTTTTGCACACTTTTTACT
This sequence comes from Listronotus oregonensis, assembly GCA_019359885.1. Taxonomy (NCBI): domain Eukaryota; kingdom Metazoa; phylum Arthropoda; class Insecta; order Coleoptera; family Curculionidae; genus Listronotus; species Listronotus oregonensis. Next base: position 44,719 of record JAHBCN010003277.1, on the reverse strand, counting down.
TTTCGATTGTTAAACATGAATCAGAAGTTGTTTTTTTGGCTGCCTCTTATAGTATTTAAAAAAATAATAATTGAATTGTTTAATTCGATTTTACGACATATTCCTTTAAATTCTGTCATTTGCACGAAAACATATTTAAAAAATTCATACTATGTTAATATTAAAAAAAACACTTAAAAGTAAGGAAAAAAACCCTTTAAATTTTTAATAAAAAGTAGGTAAAACGTTTACGTCCGAATTCAACTCGAAATTCTAAAAATGTTGACCTGTTACCAGGTTGTAATAGTTTTCTTTATGACATTTTTATAAGGTATGCGAACCTTGCTTCGCTCGACCCGCAATGTTTGATCAAAAATATTCTCGATATGGAAATCCTAAATATGGGACATGAAAGACTCGAAATAGTTATTGGATTCTACAAGCTGATGATCTCAGAGCTTTTGTGTTCCTTATATAGTGGATATTTTTTATGAAGCAATGCGTGTGAATATCGTATTTAATATTGAAATTGCAAGATCGGTGGTGAATTGGCAAGTCGGTGTAACTTGGATTGTCTATCGTTCTGCTTTTATATCTTTTTTAATTTATGTTAAGACTAAAATTTTATTATTTTTTTCATGTAGCAAAATAAAATCAGAGAAGGTAAAATTAAAGTAAAAAATGTTTTCTTTTGGAAAAACGTTGAAAAATCGCCAAAAAACTCAAATTTGTGTTCTATGACCTCAAAATAGGAGGTGTGCAAAATTAAGCAAAAAAATTACATTTTTCATTAATCCAAATAATACCAAAATAATATAGGCTTGTTACTAATTTAAAGGGTTGATGAAAATGTGAGAAAATAACTTTTGCTTGTAAAAAATATTTTCATGTTTTGACGAAATTTTATCATTTATTTTCTACGCCACTGGAATTGATTCCCCTGACCCCACACAACCCGGGGCACTCTAGAAGCGAGCGATGCGTCATTGACAGAAATTTTGGACTTGAAGTATATGTATAAATAATATAGTTATAAATTTATTAAAACTTTGTATATATTTAATTTCTTAATGTTATTTTAAGATTGTACCTACCTAAACAAACAATAAATTATAAATCTTTATATTACTAGAGTCCGTCCCTAAGGTTCTGTCCTTTAATACCTACTGATCCGCAGTTTTATTGTTGTCGGCAGGTATAATCCATAAATGGAGGCAAAAGCTAACACGGTATACTTTGAGACAAACTATAACTTTGTCTTTTTTTCAGCAATTATCGACCGGAACATCCACAACATGGAAGAACGCATCATAGAAGGGCAGAACAACATCGACCCGATAAAACTCGAAGAGTTGATTGAATGCGATACGGATTCTGGACGTGGGGATAGTTCCGTATCGTCCGATGTCAAAGAGGAAGAAATCCCCGAGCACTTGATGATAGGGAAGGAATTTACGTTCAGGGTTACGGTGCTTCAAGCCGTCGGGGTTTCTACGGAGTATGCCGATATATTTTGCCAGTTTAAGTAAGTTAAATTAATTGTTGGGAGGACCGACAGATAAAAATCTTTGAACAATTAATATAAACTTTTAATAACTTGTTTCTATACTTAAATCTTTTTTTTTTAGCTTTTTGCATAGACACGACGAAGCTTTCTCAACCGAACCTGTAAAAAATACTGGAAAGGGTACTCCACTTGGATTCTACCACGTTCAAAATGTAAGCATAGATCATTGATTTCTTCGTTATAAAAATGCCAAATTTCGAACATTCTCTTCCTAATTTTTCCTCTCTTCTTTCAGATAACTGTAACCTGCACAAAATCCTTTATAGACTATATCAAAACTCATCCCATAGTCTTCGAGGTCTTCGGCCACTACCAACAACATCCGCTGCACAAGGACGCCAAACTGGAGGGCAGCGTTCGCCAGCCCCCCAAAAGGATGCTGCCCCCATCCATACCGATTTCTCAGCCGGTGCGATCGAGCAAGTTCGGGGCACTGCCCAGTCCTTGTACTGCGCATATTCACGCAAAGGTAGAAAAAAGCAGAGTACTGTAAATTTTACTTTTAAAAATAGCCACACAAAAAAGTCTAGTGGACTTAAATCTGGTGATCTTGCAGACGTACCAGAAAATTTTTCGTTCAAAAAGTTAACTTATTTACATGATCCTGGTTACTTTGTTCCATAATTTCAGTTAATGCGGATAAACAGCAGGAAAAGGCTTACCTTAAAAACCTCAAAGAGTTTAGTAGATTTACTATTTTCTGTTTACTATAAAGCAAGAGCAACTGAGGATTTAAAAGAGCAAATAAACCATATTTAAGAACTTGTTTATGTAAAATGAACAAAAGTTGTCCCCAGGTACTTTACAGTGTGGCCATACTACTCTTACTTTCTGAAATAATAGGAAAAACACAGAGATCGCTTGAAATTTACCTTTTTTTTGCAGGTCGACGTTTTGGTGTGGTTCGAAATTTGTGAATTGGCGCCTAACGGAGAGTATGTTCCGGTTGTCGTAGAACACAGCGATGATCTGCCTTGCAGAGGGCTGTTTTTGTTACATCAGGTATATATTTAGGGAAAAACTTACGCGAATTTTTGGTAAATGGTGCCTTTTTTGTAGGGTATTCAAAGGAGGATTCGTATAACGATCGTGCACGATCAGGCGTCGGAGATTAAGTGGCGGGATGTTCGGGAGTTGGTCGTGGGAAGAATTAGAAATTTGCCGGAATCCGAAGATGATGAAGACAACGACAATTCAGTTCTTTCTCTCGGCCTCTTTCCAGGTAATAATAAGGTTGAAATGTAAAATTTGTCCATTAAAATTGCATTCTCTCGATATTACAGATAAATAACTTTATTATCGATGGTCGATAGAACGATCTATGAATAGGAAGCTTTTTTCTATATAACAATTTTTCAGGTGATTACCTCGAAATTCCTGGAGATGACAGAGTTATGTTTAGATTTGAAGCAGCCTGGGATAGTTCTCTCCACAATTCTCCCCTTTTAAATAGAGTGACGTCACCTGGAGAACAGATATTCATGACCATCTCCGCATATTTAGAGGTAAAAATTGTTTTTATAATTTTATAAAACATTTCGACCGGCATATATAAATTTCCAGCTCGAAAACTGCGGTCGACCGGCCATCATAACTAAAGACCTGAGCATGGTGATCTATGGAAGAGACGCCCGTACCGGCCCCAGGTCCCTTAAGCACCTGTTCTCTGGAAGCTACAGGAACGCCGAGGCGAACAGATTGTCTGGAGTGTACGAGCTACTGTTACGTCGAGCTAGTGAAGCAGGTAGTCCAGGTAGATTCCCCTTAGAGTGATCCTAATCCCCGGCCATCTGCACTTCAGTCGTTCCTATCTCTATTATGTATCTCTATCTGGCTTTCAATTGCACCAGAGCCCCTTCCATTTTCCTATTTTGTATGCAGAAAAATCTTCCGTAGAAAAAGAAACAATGGGCCTCTTGTATAAATTATTTTTTTCTAAAAACTCGTGAAATCTCTTTCTGTGTGTATTAAAGAACCATCTTCCAAATATCTTTTCTTAACAAAAAAAGTTAGTTTCGGCGATATTAGGATTTAAAGTTCACATCCTCAGACCAAAAAGCGGTGTGACGACACAAGGGTTGCCAATTCCAAAATTACTCTTTTACTACGTTCCTTTTTTTTCAAAAAAAAAAAATAACGCGGTTTTTTTAAATTCTGATTTAAACTGAATCGGTTTAATGTTAATAAAATATGCAACATACTAAATGGAAAGGGTAATTACCCCTTTAAAATCCACCCATTAACAAAAAAATTTTAGGTTGAATTTAAAATGTTTTATCGTTTGAGAAAAACACCTTATTAGTTCAGTATTGAAGGGACAAAGCTGTAAATAAATCTGTAAAAGTCTTGTAGCAATTCTTGGGGGAGTTTTCAGCAAAAAAAATTATCAACATGGTGGGGGGAAAATGGCCCCTCAAGGGAGAAAAATGGGTTTCCCCCCATTATCTCAAAAAATGAGTTGAGAATTTTTGTTTAAAAAAAAATAAAGATTGCCTTGTAATCAAAAAAAATTGTTCTTATCTTTTTTTTTTCGAAAATCGAAGTTTTCGAGATAATGGGCCCCAAAAGTCCCCTCGTTACAGCTGCCGCTCTCTAAAAACGTCGCTATCTTTATGGCACTTATAAGCGGCTGACGAATTGTTCCGTACCGGGCAATAATGTTTTTTTTAAATTTTAAAGTTTATCGGAATGGAAAAACCCGTACCTATCTTGCATAATTTTGGGTCTTTTTTGGGATTTTTCTAAAATTTTAAAAAAGAGCAGTCAAAGTTTTTTGTTTTGAGAGTACTTCCCATCAAACCGGAATTTTTTTGGCCCAAAAATTTTTTAAATTAATGATCTTGGTGGGAGCAAATTCTTCCAAAAAATACTAATTTTGAAAATTTATTTAAATAAATAAATAAAAGTGTAATTTGGCTACCTGGTTTTGGGGGGTTTTAAGAAATTTTAAATATAGTGTACTAGTTGAACAGGCTTATTTTTTTAGAAAAAATAGCAAAACACTCTTCAAAGACCAAGATCCTTTTTCACATTGTAAGAACCACAGCAAACATCCCTCCCCGCACATCTTCACGTTTTTATGGCCAGGTATAACTAGATGATTTGTTTGATCGTATCTAATGTCGTCAAATACGGGGTTTAAAAATGGAAAATCCTCTTTTTTTCCAGGTCTCCAGGCCTAATTGGGAGGTGTTTTGTATCTGTTTAAATGGGGGTAGCAACCAAAAAAAATAAAGAAATTTGGGCTTCCTGAAGATTTGTAAAGAACCCAGGAATTTGTAATAGCAGCATCAATCAACCAAAAGTTAGTATAGACCAATACCTTTTTTTCTCGAATAGTCCTCGATACCGCGCTAAACTTCATCCATCCTGTCGGTCCCCCCTTTTATTAGAACACCCTTTGGACGTGGAACCTGAAAGTTTTTTTTGGGGTTTTAGAGTATCCTTGGTGCGGGTTTCACCATATGAATTGATGCCATCGTAACGCGCATTTATCCCCTGGTCAACATTATCGTCTTCTTTTATCAATTTTAGAAACTATGTTTCCTCGATCTTCTTTGACATGGGGTTTTTTTTATCCTTTAGGACAGTCCTTTGAATTCTATTCTCACGTATAGTGCCCGTGACGCCATACCCCTGTTTTTTAAAACCAACAAATTAAAAATTGTAAATAAAATTTCAATAAAAATTTGATAAGGTGTTCCCTTTCGGGTAAGTTGTAACATTGACAGCGGGGGCCCCTTTTAAAAATTTTTCCCTAAATATCCCTTTCCTTTGGATTTTGATAAATGTCAAAGTTTTAAAAAAGTATTTTCAGAGTTCAGGCACCAAACTTTGTAACCAAAGCGAATTTGGGTTACCCCGATAAACCGTTTGAGAGAGACGGCCAAAAAATTTGATCATTGATTCATCGTAGTTTAGATGCTCTGACGACTGATAATATTTTAGAAAAGATTTTTGAGTTTATCGTAAGAGGTCGTAATTTCATAAATTTTTCGTTTTGATCCATTTTTTTAACAGCGACGAGAAGCGCATTATTTGATAACCCATCTCGACCCTTGCACCTTTGACCATATCATTATACTGTCTAATCCGAATCCCAAAATCTTTTACCAGGAAGGATATTTTAACAGAATAATTAAAATGCCTAAAAACATTTTAGCCCCCTAAGTAATATTAGGTCAGGCAGTTTAAGAAAAAGGGGATACTTTCTAGTTTCTTAAAATATTAAATTTCTTCGACAAAAAATAATTCAAACAGATCTGTTGGGGACATATCTCTGAATTGTTCGTGATTGTTAGGGGAAAAATTTTGGTTTTTTTAATATCGCCATCCATCCATGTTCTATTAGTATACTTTTTTCCTTAAGTTTTTTTTTAAACTTTATCTTCCCGGATACTGACATATTGGATCCGTCTCTAAACTAGAATTCTTTGTAAACTGCTTTGGGGAGGAGTATCTCGATCATTGACAAAAGAATTTCAGCTTCTGCCAATTTGTCGCCTAAAATTATCTATAATCCCTCCTTCGTCTTATCGGTTAAATTTCCCGTTAAAATTTTCCCGGTTCAGGTGGGATACAAATAATAGTTACGTCGTTGTTTTGGATCTTGGCTGTAAACTAAAGGCTTCCAAGGAGAAACACGTCTGAAAAAAAAAAAAAAAGCCTTCAAAAACCCTAGTGTGACCATATGGTAAAACATGGTTGGATTTAAAAAAAACACCAAAATTTCCCTTAACATGAAACATATTTTATAGTAAATATACAACATTTATCTATATAATACACTTTAAAAACATTGGGAAAATTTTAGCAAATTCTAAAAGGTACTTACTCGAAATTCGGTTCCAAGCTTGAAAAACCATCAAACTTAACGACTGTACAACTGACTAAAGGATCATGATAAAAATTTCGTCTTGTGTTTAGTCCCGATCAGTAGTAACCCAACCAAGCTAAAACCCTATTTTCCCATAACTATAAATTCTGCTTTAGTTAAAAGAGGTCGTTATTGGGGACCAAATCGTAACACTAGGCTTTGATGGGTTAATTTATTGATATTTTTTAAAAAAATGGTTTGTTATTAACATTTCTTTCTTATAATGAGACCTTAGCAAGTGTTCAATGATCCCAGAAAATTCCTTCATAGACTTTCTTGCGTTTTGATAAAAAATTGATTTGCCCATCTGCATTTTTAGTCGTTTCCGGAGTTCTAGAAAATCTGTATGTTATGGAATTTTCGACGGCCGTTATTGCGAAAAATATTGGTGTTGCGAAAAAAATGATAAGAACCATTTTTGTAGATTTTGAGGTGATCTTCATTTTTTGTCTAAACAAAACATTTTTAATTCGCATATTTTGGCAGATATTCGCGGGAAACTCATTTTGGGACTTTGGGGGGGTCTTTTTCAGCGGGTTCCCACGTCGGAATCGTGACAAACTTTTTTTCTCTCGAAAGCATCCGCGAAGACCTAAGAATTGTGCCACAAATCAAAAACTACTTTTAGGTCTTCAGTAACTGGACTATTATTACCAATTTTTTAAACTTTAATATAATACATTTTTTTTTGTTGTAACCATATTTACTGACTTTTTTAAACCAGTGCAATACGTTTTTTCTTAATGTGATTTGTCAATCGAAGATGAACAGATTTTAGTATTTTACTTTTTAAATAAACAAATAAAAATGGTACTTATCCACTAAGTGAAAATCAAATTTGTGTCGATATAGGGATGTAATATTGGAACTTAGCTTCGGTCGCCTCTGTCGATCAGGCGTTGTGAATACGTGTGGTTAGCCCCTTGTGACGTAGATGCTCTTTTCGCAGGAAAGTTTTGTATTTGAATTTTACATGCTTGTAATTCTGTTATACAATTTGATTTAAAAGAAATTTTTGGCAAAAGACTTGTTTAGGTATAAAGGGTTATTTTAAGCCAATAAAAAAATTGAGCAAGGGGCCTATTTTATCCGTCGCTTTAGCTGGCTCTTACTGTGGTAATGATACTTTGTTTTGCGCAGCAGTTAGACTAACTAGTAGGGATGTCGATAGGTCGATAAAACTATCGATACTATCGATAGTATTAAGCCATCGATAAAGTAGGAAAGACTTCTATCGATAGTTCGAGAAGTACCTCTGTATCCGAGCAGAGGGGTCTTTCCAAGCGATACCCTATTGATGGCTCAATACTATCGATAGTATCGATAGTTCTATCGACCTATCGACATCCCTACTAACTAAATATGCCTGTATAATTTGTAGTGTTAATATTTCATAATTTCTTTTTGTTTTTTTCTGCAGTGCACCACCCTTTAGAAAAGCACCAAAAATTATTTTTCCCATAGACATAGTTGCTATTTTTTTTCTTAACTTAAAGTGGGTAGTTTAAAAAAAAACGAGTTTTTGTTTTAGTGGTAATAATATCTGTTAAAAAACTATACGTTTGGTTTATTATTTTTTATATATACTTCGATGTATAAGCAACAATATACAGGGTGTCTTAATGGCGGTTCAGTCTTAGTATAAACTATTAAGAAAACATCGAAAAATTATTTTTCTGGTGTTTTTATATTAATACATCATTGGTTTTGGGATCCTTAAAGCTCTTAAAATACGTAATATAAGTCCAGGGCCGTATTAAAAAAAAAACAAAGTTGATGATGGCAGGAAGACAAGACGTCGTGTAAATCTAATACACTGTCTTGTAGACAGAAAAGTAGCAATGCGAATGTAAAATTTATTTTGTTATATTTACTTAAATAGAGTCATAAAAAATAAAAATAAAATCGCCAATATTTGTTTTTTTTTCAAAAATCTTTGGAAGTATTTAAAGTTTTTTTAAGGTGGCATTTTAGTCTGCGTCAAATCGCGCAACTTTGCCTCCATTTAATCGACCCCGTATCTCTTCAAGTTACCGAGATCACAATGATGAGAATTGAATTTCGGACACCCTGTACATATTATTTACTTTTTTTTAATTTCTAATTTTTAATAGGCGTTCAACGTCGTCAAAGACGCGCCCTTTTGACAAAAGGGCTCAACGTATGTAGGGGCGAGGAAAATCTCCACGGATGGCGTCCGCGTGGAGATTCCCTCATTTTGGGACCATCAGTGGGAATTGGAAAAATTTTGACAGACTGGAAGAAGTAAAAGGTACTTATGCATTTATTGTAAACTTTTTGTATAACTTTTACTTATGGTACATTAAACAATAATTGTTGATTTATCGACCGCAAAAAAATTTTAAAAAAAGACAAGCCACAGTTGTAAACCAAGCCATAAATAAGTTGCCTGACAACATCTATTGTGTAGGCAACTGCACCTCTTGAAAGGGTTACCAGGTCCTGATTACTCCATCCATTAATATCAATAGTTAGGTTAGCTTTTTTAGATGTCAGTAACACATACGAAAATCCCTTTGACAAACCCCAAACGACTGATGAACTAAGATGAAAGACTTGGCTTTTATATTGAACACCTGCAATTTGCCTTTAACCTACATAATATCCCAAAAAAGTAGGTACAAAATAAATAAAAAAAATTTTAAGCCCGGGAAATTTGTGTACCCAAAGTTTATTGAAATTTACAACTAACAGTAAGGTAAAACGGGAAATCAACGAATTATTGTGGAATGTACTGTTCCCAAACCAAGTGGGGAAAATTTAAAATATTCCATTTTTGTAGGGTTAGACATACATTTTTGCTCAGAAAGGCTAGGATTAGACAGATGTCACAACTACAACAAATTCAAGTAGAGTACACTACAAAGAGCGAAAAAGAAGTTTGGGAACATGGTGGCTAAAAATAACTTGAACCAAAGTTACCAAGGTGAGTAGATGGATCGATATTTTTCAGTATCGATAATTCGAAAAAAAACCGATAAGTCTTTTCCATTTAACTTTTTTTTCAAACAATCAGCGAATAATGACCCCGTTTACGAATACGCAGACCGGGAAAAACAGTTGGTCAACAAAGCATCCGCCTCATTCAGGAAGCCCCGAGATAACAAGGAAGTGAAAGACAATGACGTCACTACCCCCTCGGAAGAATTGACTGATATGAGCACCAGTATGATGTCCAGCGTCCTGACGCACAGTTCCAGGGAATGTGCTCTCCGGAAAGCGAGGCTCCTTTGCCTGGAGAGTGCGCTCCGTTCCCAAGTATGCCTGCGTCTCCCCCGGGTAAGGTTTTTGATTAATTTTAAAATGTTGGTTATTGTAGTGTTTGAATATTTTCTTATATTATATATTTTTAGGACCCAGAGATCCAGAACTTTTCTTTACGTTCCGGACATGGAAGAAATTGGGGTTTCTCCAGTAGTAGCCCGAAAGGTTACCTGAACGTTTTGGAGCCAAACGCACGGATGGAAGAAACGATGGGTGGTAAGAACGATTATAGGTTTCTTTAAAACAAGTTCTTGTAATGTGTTCGACTTTACTTTGCAGGCTGTTCGCCGGCCATACGTGTTCATCTTCCGCGATGAGAAAGACCCCGTAGAAAGGGCCTTAATCAATTTAGCCACTGCTCAAGTAGAGTATTCTGAAGACCAATTAGCAATGGTAAGTACAATACTTTTAAAAGTTAGTAAAAATCATATGTCATCAGCATATGGCCGTCGAGATCTCCCGATTTAGTACTTATTCTATTTAATGTTTAATGTCTTCTTTACATTTTAGAATTGTATCTTTTTAAAATGTTGTTATAGTCAGTGGCGGCTCGGGCCTTAGTATATCGGAGTATAATTTTAAAATAAAAACCTAATAAGGCATTTACATATTTCAGCCGTTTCGTTTATTTTTCTGGTAAACGTCTTTCTTAAAATGCCTTGTATAACAATCTGACCTGGAATAGGTCTACCAAGCGATCTTATATACAGGGTGTGTTAAAAAGTATGATGCTTACGATTTTAAAAGATACAAACTTTAAACCATTATTTCAAAAAGCTTAACAATTGGGAAAATTTTTTTCTTAATCGCTTATCAGTGGATTCATTTGTTAATAAAATAAACTAAGTTTTTAAAATTTTTTTAATCTCTAAATTAAAAATATATTTTTCCCCCAGTTAAAATTTTAAAAAATTGGGGAACAGGCTACCCAAAAGCTTCGGGAGTCGTGCATTGTTACCAGTGGCGACATGTTTGTCCGCTGTAGGTTAAAATGTTTTTTAAAACAGGGAAAATATGCCGATATGTTACTAATTTTTCGGCGAGGCTAACCAAAATGCTAATCTAGCAGCTCAAATTTACCGTGAAAGATTTCCACGCCGCTACATCCATTAGGACAACCAAATGCAGGCGTACCAAAAATTTTAAAACGGGAAAGTGTGCAACCAGTTTAGTATGGAAGCCCACATCAGAACAAAATGGCCCAGGCGTGCAGGGCAAAGCGGAATAGGGGAGCGAATCCTATGGAATTTTGGCAATGAATAGTAGGTCAGGGCCGGATTTACAATTTTTGTTACTATTCATAAAATACATCATCAAATGTCAAATTTCAACATTCACTGTTTATTTTTTATTTTTTTGCACAAAATTGTTGGTTATTAAAGGATACTACTATAGAATATTTAAAATTATTGTGTAATAATAGATTTATATCATCTGATATAATATGGAAAGTTGAATAGATGGCGCTACCTTACTGCCTTCATTTGGGTCAATGGTCGATATTTTTGTGAGTTTTGTGGTTTTACTAAAAATCTGTAAATAAATAAAAACACGATTTTTTAAAATAAATTTCAAACATTGTATGATAGTATTATGTGTATGTACTTATCACCAATTTTGTGATAAAAGAAGGCAAAGATAGTGTAAATGAGCTTAATCTAATCCTAAGATTCTGGTTGCAATAAAAGCAAAATTTTTATGAATCGTTTTCTAGGCATATACTTTTCACCAATAACAAACATTCATGAGACAGAATAACAGTGGTTAAAATGTTTAGTAACCTTTGGTACCTGAGTATCCATTGTAACAGTATCCAATAAATATTATGTGTGTACAGTATGTCGAGCTTAAAAAGTTGATAATGCAAGATTAAAAACCAAAAATCTATCATTTATTTTCAAACAAATGGTATTGTCTCGAAAGTTGCCTCCTCTCCGATTTTGCCCCAGAGTAGCGCTGATTACAAATCTGAAAAATATCTTTTCGCACGTTTTTCGTTTCCGAGAGCTTCATCATCAAAGCTGAAAATTAAACTAACCTCATTAATTATATTCCTCCTCTTCACAATTCTTTTGATTTTTACATTAAACACACATTTATAAACACATTTTAAAAAACCTTGTATTGGTGTAAAAATAAACATAAAAAAGTTTTTAAAAGGTGTTTGTGAAATCTTGTGTGCCAATTTAGCGTAAAATCAAGAATTTTGTGCAAAAAGAAGGAGGAATAGTAAATAAGGTTAGTTTGATTTTCAATTTTGATGATGAATATCTCGAAAACGAAAGATTGCCGATTTTTTTTTTTTTTTTTGATTTGTAATCAGCGCCCAAAACCGTACCAAAATTGTACTTCCTTTCATTCAATTAGAGGGACCTGTATATATTAAAATTTACCTGGTCTGCTCCAGTAATCAATAATTTTGATCCTTTAAAAGAGTGCGTACTAAATTATTAAATGAAATAAAAGTACCTAAATGTAAACCTTATTTCTTTTTAATAATCCACTGAAATAAATACACAAACATTGTGGAAATCATCTAAAAGATAGTTAAGATTGCCTTACTTTTCTCACTAATATTTCCTATGAAATTTTCTATTTCTATTATTCATAATTGATATATTATAATTTATTCGGTTACCTAACGTTACGTCTTATAAGAAGCACCTAATTAAAATATAAAAAATACTTACCTAAAGTTAAAAAGACGGGTATGTTACCCTTGGATTTGCAAGACAAAACCATACAACCTCTAGTCATTTTGTTACGATATTATAAGTAACAAACAATAAACACAAAATTATAGTCACAATTTAATAAACACTAATCACTAAAATAAGAAGGTTTCGATCAATCCAAAAAACGGTACTCCGGCTCTCATAAAATTATAATGTGTTGGCTAACTTCACACTGATTTATCGGTGTGTAAGTAGGCAACACATTAAATTATTTCGTGGAATTTTGTTATTGCGCAGAATCGGCGGGGCCAACTCTGACAGTTATTTTCATACTGGGCTGGACATTTTTTGATCGAATGGGTCATAGCATCGGGCTTCCATACACCTTTAAGCTTCCTTGGGACCCACAGTATCTTAAACGACCTTCGTAGCTGGAAATTAATGACGCTGGAATTCGGATTTTTATTAATTTTTCTAAGTAAATAATTTAATTTAAATTATTGGTTAATTACACTTTTTCTCGTGGGGCCACAGCCCTTTCGCCCTTATGGAGGAGCCGCCACTGGCACTGGTAATAGAATAAAACTGTTAAATATCTTTTTCTTCTATCCAGGTCCGCTTGCCGAACACTTTTAGCGTAGTCAGCAAACACAGAGGTTACCTCCTGCAGACCCTCCACGAGAAAGAAGTCCACGACTGGCTCTACGCCATCAATCCCCTTCTGGCCGGTCAGATCAGGTCGAAGTCCGCCAGGAGACAGCCCCAAAACAAGGAGAAGGAGACCACCGAAGGGAACGTCACCGTGGGGGCTAAATGAGATATGATCAATATGGAATCCGTGCTCGTTTACTGATTGATGGTGAAGTTTGTAAAGAGTTTTGTAAGAATATCTTAGTTTGCTTTGGTTGTTTATGGATTTTTTACCGGTTAAAATATATGTTAGACGTGTGCATAAAGAGCAAAAAATACGTAAGTGTAGAGGAGTGTAAGACAGAAATTCGACTACAGGTTATTAAGAGTTAAAAGAAGGTAATTAAAGTATTATGTAAATTTATAAACATTGGAATTATTTAGAAGTTGGTCACTTATTTTAAGGCTATAAAATTGCATTATTTATATAGTATGATATATATATTATATATATAAATATATATATATTTATATATATATATAAAATATATATATATATATATATATATATATATATATATATATATATATAATATTATATATTTTTTTTTAATATTGATAAAATAATAGCTAATTTAAAATAAATATATATATAAAGTGTCCATCGAGAACGATGGTCGATTTCTCAAAAACTTACATAGGCTAAAATTTTGAAACAGATTTAGTCAGTTAACTTAATAATGATGAGACTAAAACTTTCGTCTAAATATTTCATAATGGTTGATTACTTCCGGTTTTATACCGAAGTCGATTAACTTCCTTATTTTAAATGAAACCTATATATATTTGACTATAATTTTTAGTTTCCTAAGAATTCTAAGATAATGTTTAGAATATGCTATTTAAATCGGTTTAAACGTTGTAACCTTTTATTCGAATATATTTTGGAATTTTTAGTCATAGAATAATTTGCAGACCATTCCATTTTTAAATAATGGAGAAATTTTTCCTATACGGCATACTCTATTTTTAATTTGAGTTGAATTCTTTGAAAAAGGCCAATTTTGTATATTAGTGGATATTTTGTTGAATTAATACAGAGTGACTAAAAATTAAGTACAAAAATTAACTAATAAAAAACGTAAAAAGTCAATTTTTTTATCAGTTAGTTTTTGTACTTAATTTTTAGTCACCCTGTATTAAATCACACCCAAAATATCCACTCAATATACAAAATTGGGCTCTTTTCACGAGGAATTCAACTCAAATTAAAAAATACAGTATGCCCTATAGGAAAATTTTCTCCTTATTTTGGGGTCTGCAACCGTCATTTTTGACATAAAATTCAAAATATGTCGAAAACGGTTAAACTTAGGTATAGCATATTATACACAAAATATATCTAGAATTTTCTGTGGATTCCAAAAATGCAATAGATATATAGGGTGTTCCATTACAAATAAGGAAGTTAGCATCGACTTCCGGTACAACCGGAAGTGCCACCATCTTGAAAATATTTTAGGCGAGTTGCTCTCACGATATTAGTAAACTGCCAAATTTTCAAAATTTTTCGTTGCTTAGTTTTTGAGAAATTGACCGCGTCGGTTCGTCGTGGGACACCCTGTATATATTTATATATATATATATATTTATTTATATATATATATATATAATATATAATATATATATATATATATATATATATATATATATATATATATATATATATATATATATATATATATATATATATATATATATTTATAATATATAATATATTTAAATAAAAATATTATCGAATGTATATATATATATATATATATTATATTTTGATTTATTATAAATAATTATCATCATATATTGTTGAATTTATAAAAAAAAATAAAAATTAAATTTTCTACAAAAAAGTCCTTGGAAGCGAATTGCTAATATTAATAATTTTTGAGATATAGAGCAATGACTTTTAGTTTATGAAAAATTCTCAAAAATTTTATTTTATTAAAAAGTGATTGCTCTATATCTCGAGAAATATTAATATTGGCGATTTGCTTCAAGGAATTTTTTGGTAGAAAATGAAATTTTCTACAAGTTATTTATCTGAATTTTTTTCATAAATTGAACCATTTATGAAATAACTTAAAAAAAATGGCGAAACTTGATAAAAGTCTGGTTTAGTGACACGTAAAATCGTACAGGTTTTAATGTTGCCTAATTTTTGCCTTACACTGTTTTATACCAAGCTTGTCGTATTTTTTGCTATTAAAGATCTTTTTTCATAATTTGGTAATTGTTTAGAAAGTTGTGGCAACGCCGATTTAAACCAATTGTAGTACACGGGGATTTTTTGGGGCGCTGATCACAGATCTAATAAAATTGTTAGTCGCAAACGTTTTATTTTCGAGATATCCATCATCAAACTATTTTCACTATATTACCCCTTCTTTTGCACATAGTCTTGATTTTACCACTAAATTGGCACATAGACACCTTTTAGAAGTTTGTTTTTATGTTTATTTTACCCTCTTTCCATTAAGTTGCAAAATTTCACTTTCGAACTCCGCCACCATGTTTGCTGAAAAAATCCCTAATGTATACATGGTTGCAGGGTTTGAAAGAGAAGCTTTGAAATTAAATTTAAAAAAAAGGTGTAAAATAAATATAGAAATCAGTTTTTCGAAGGTGTTTATAAAATATTGTGTGCTATACTTCAAGTCCAAAATTTCTGTCAATGACGCATCGCTCGCTTTTAGAGTGCCCCGGGTTGTGTGGGGTCAGGGGAATCAATTCCAGTGGCGTATGCATTTTAGAAAATAAATGATAACATTTCGTCAAAACATGAAAATTTTTTACAAGCAAAAGTTATTTTCTTACATTTTCATCAAGCCTTTAAATTAGTAACAAGCCTATATTATTTTGGTATTATTCGGATTAATGAAAAATGTATTTTTTTTTGCTTAATTTTGCACACCTCCCATTTTGAGGTCATAGATCACAAATTTGAGTTTTTTGGCGATTTTTCAACGTTTTCCAAAAAAAAATACATTTTTACTTTAATTCTACCTTCTCTGATTTTATTTTGCTACATGAAAAAAATAATAAAATTTTAGTCTTAACATAAATTAAAAAAGATGTTAAAAGCAGAAATAGACAATCCAAGTTACACCGACTTGCCAATTCACCACCGATCTTGCAATTTCAATATTAAATACGATATTCACACGCATTGCTTCATCAAAAATATCCACTATATAAGGAACACGAAAGCTCTGAGATCATTAGCTTGTAGAATCCAATATCTATTTCGGGTCTTTCGTGTTTCATATCGAGAATATTTTTGATCAAACGCAGCAAGGTTCGCATACCTTATAAAAATGTCATAAAGAAAACTATTACAACCTGGTAACAGGTCAACATTTTTAGAATTTCGAGTTGAATTCGGACGTAAACGTTTTACCTACTTTTTATTGAAAATTAAGGTTTTCCTTACTTTTTAAGTGTTTTTTTTTTAATATTAATATAGTATGCGTTTTTTAAATATGTTTTCGTGCAAATGACAGAATTTAAAGGAATATGTCGTAAAATGGAATTAAACAATTCCAAGCCAAGCCAAAAAAACAGCTTCTGATCAATCGAAAAGTAAAAAGTGTGCAAAAAAATAGCGAAAAAATCGCATTTTACAGTATCCGAATAATTACTAATATTGATTTTTTTGCCTTTTAAAACTCTGAATACCTACGCGAAAACTTTTGTTAAAGTTGCACATATCTCTGCAGCATCCAAAGTGTTCTGGATTTCGTTCCCGAATCCCATTCTAAACATTTTTAACCATTATTCGTTCTTTTAACGTTAACTGAGTTTTTTTTGTAGGCGGATAACTAGTTAAAGGTTGGTTAATATTCATAGTTTACAGAATTAAAAGCACTTAACAACACTAAATCTTTATTACAATTATATACACTAAAAAGATAAACTTTAAAATTGACAAAACAATATCTATATACTACAATTATTAGAAACTTATAATATTTAGAAAATACCCTGTATAGCAATTAAAATTTAAACTTACAAAAACTGTCCATAATCAATAATAACTAAATAAAATCATCGAAAGCACGAAAACCCTGTCGATACGCTTATTTTCATGTCTGTTCAAGTTGTAAACTAAGGAATGTGTGTTGCCACTTTTATTGCCTTCTCGATAACAATGATTTCAATACATATTGGCGTGCTATTTTAAGTGCGATCGCTGGCTGGTAACTTATTTTCGCGAATTATGACAACGTGGCGATGAAACTTTTGGCCGGTTCACTGTTATTTGAGCGGAAAAGTATATCATAGGCTTAAAAATCATTTACTAGTGTTAGATTTTTATTCAGCCGCTTCGTCGATTGGGTGGCCGGTATTAAATGAGTCACTGACAGAAATTTTGGACTTTAGATATAGTTTAGTGTAAAAATCAAGAATTGTGTGCAAATAGAAGGAGGAATAGTAAATTTTTAAGTTTGATGAAGAGTATCTCGAAAATGAAACGTTTTCTGCTAAAAATTCTTTCAGATTTATGATCTGCGCCTCAGAAACCAAAATTGGCCAAAATCGGCGTTGTCGTAACTTTCGAGGCAATTACCGATACTTTTTTTTTCAGCGACAGTGTTTGTCTAAAAGTCAGCATTCGGGACAAAAAATAAACTTAGTTGCCATAACTCTTGCTTTTTCCGGTTTGTTAACGATTTTTTCAGTTTGTTAATTAAACTTTTAGACAAACAACTGCATAATTTTGCTCTAATATTTTTGTTTGTTAATTTTTCAATTTTTGTTTAGTAACGGCGGATTCCATATTATCGGGAGCATATATGACACAATATATAGTTTTATTCTAGTCATTTTCTAATCCTATAGAGTGTCAAGCAATAGTGTCTTATTTCTAAATGATCGAATCAAGCTGATACTGAGAAATTTAGCACACAGATGGCTCTGTAAGCGCCTTAAATTCTTTATTTTAAAGCCTGAGCTCCACCCAGGGTTTTACCATAATTTTTTAAAGGTAACACACTGTGTAATTTAAATATTTGATCATTCGTATATTATTTGACACTCTGTAACATTTCTACTATTGATAATCCCACCGGGACTTGACATTTTGGTGATATGAAATAAAAAATTGATTTGTACAGAAAAGATAATTTTTAGAGAACGAGTTTCGCGTGGTATTTTCGATATGCTTTAAGAAGTATTGTGATTTTTTAAAATAGCCTATTTATTTACTGTGTATATTTTGAAATTTAGTAATGTTGGAGGTTTAAAATAGTTATTTAATGATCCTACGGAATCGTATTTAGAGAGAGGAAGGTTTTGTGTCTTTAAGGACCTCATCATGGTGTTAAATATGTTTTTTTTTGTGCTGCGGGTCTATAGACTGCAGCAGGCGACTCTGTAATTCAATAGAGATAGAAATGGACACGAAATAAGTTAGAAAGGTTCTTTCTTTCTATCACTAATTGGTATTCTATATCATTTTCTCTAATTGGCTCGTTGAATTTCGTTAACGGAAATATAGTATATTATTCAACATAAAAACATAGGTTGCTTTGTGGAAAAATGCACAATCTTTTGAAAGATTCACCGGTAGTAGCAGATTTTTTTATTATCAAAACCTTGAAGTCTTGTTTTTTTAACGTTTTGTTCATCTTGATAGCTTCTTTTTAGAGAAGATATTAAGATTTACGCTAGGACATGTTTAGACTTAGTCTTATGTAAAAAAATAGAGGTATGCGATACTTTTTTGACGCAATGTAGTTATCAAGTAGTTTTTGAAAATTATATTAAGAAATGTAAGATTTCGTAGAAAAATATACAGGAAAATTATTAGTACATTTTAAAGGAAACTCCAGAAGCTGTTCAGATTATTTTCTAAAATAGAAACGTGTTTAAAAAATCCTAAAATATTTTTAAGAAATTTGAGGAAATTTTGAAGATAAATAAAAAACAAAAAATTATAAATTAATGCTTTATTTTAAAGTATAATGTCTAAATGTATTTAAAAATATGTACACAAATTTTCAGTTAAAATACATTTTAAAAACTGATGGAGTCTACGACAAGATTTTTTTTGTTTCCTCAAAGCTGTGCTCTTCTACAAAATGCATAAAATTGGGTCCATTTTATAATCTTCAAACCACAGACCACAAACACCAAACTTTAATTATTTAATTTAATTGTTTAAAGATAAAACTTTACAACACTCTAGGTAATTACATGTAATTCAAATAATTAAAATATGACCTAAAAAATAAACACATAAGTAAAGTAGGATCACTTCAAAAGTTCAAAATAAAATGGAAAAATAAGTAAAGCAATGAGAGAGATAAACTTATGTACCGGGTGGCCAAATAAGCGAGGTAAGCGGCTGTATCTCGGAAAATGTTTATCGCACAGCGTTGGGGAAAAATATTTTTGGTAAAAGTGATCAAGAGAAATAGCTGGAAATTATTTTGAAGTTTCTGAAATGGCCGCTAGGAGGCTTAACTGCAATCTTAAATCTAAATAAGTGATGTTTCTGTGAATTTTGCTTTAGTAACCGAACAAAGAATACCTGATTTTTAAAGTCGAGGATAATTTAAACCTTTTTTGTTTGACAATTTTGGCTGCATCTCTAAAAATAAAGTGGTGGGGGTATTTAAAGGTTTTCGTAAAAAATACTCTGTATCTTCAAAACGGCTACGCCAATTTTAACAAGTTTGGGCTAGTTGACAAGAGCTTTTCTTGGGCTATAAATGTTATAATATTTGAAGTTTTGTTAGTTTCACATGTCGCCGCTAGAGGGCTTTTTTCGATATTCCGACAAAAATGGTTAATTTTCTCAAAAAAAGTAAATGCATTGGTATAAGTTTTTTTTATAAAAAAGTAGCTAATTAATGCCTCAACAAGCTCGCGAAAACTGTATCTCGATATTTTGTTCCTTGCCTGAAATTTAGGCCAAAGAAAATTTTAAACGTCAATATCTCAAAAACTATAAAACCTACAAGAAATTTTATAAAACATTAATTATGTATTTTTACGAAACCTTTAATTCAGGTTATATAATCTTTTCGTCTAACAGCGGTTTGCACCAGTAATACTTAGGTCAACCTTAACTTTAAGTGATACTTAAGTGTAAGATTTCGTTTGCACAACATACAATTAACGGTTAACTGTCACTTAAAAGTAATACTAAGTTAAGCCGAAGATTTCTTTGGCTTAAGTGATACTTTTGTAATTTTATAACCTCAAAAATAAAAAGTTTTATTGTTTTGGTAGTAAAAGCGTTAAATTATTTGTGTTGTGTTTGTGAATTTTCAAAATTAACGTAAAATAAATATTTTAAATAATGACCTAATCTTTTTTTTTTAAGGTTGGAAATCTGCAATTAAGAAAATGCATTCTGAAAACTATTTATATAGAAACTTTTTTGTCCAGTGCATTTTGTTTGTTAATTTTGCCGTTTTTGAGTAAACAAATCAAATACATGTCGACAATACGAAGTCAACATTCAATAAAAGATAGAATGGAAAAACCATTACGGGTGCAAATTTTAACCTTTTTCAATTAACGGATTATTATTATAAATTTTGTTGGAAAGTCTTTTAAAAATCAACAACTATCTCAAATTTTTTGCTTATTCATTTCATTCACATTTATAAAATAAAATAATCTAATTTCTTTTCTTAATAATTTTATAACCATAGATCAAGAGTTAAGAAGTTTAGGCGTTTTTCATATTTTTATTCAAAAGTCTTCGTAAAATTTTTGCAATGTTAAAAAAAACTTTTATTATAATCGATTTTTTTTTAAAAAAAGAGTTTCCCCAACTGAAAGTTTGGAGCCCTTTCTTTTTATTTTATTTTTTCGGGTTCTTACTCATTCTCAATGCGCAGATAAATAATTAACAATTACACAAATGAAAACCCGTTAAAATGAACTGTAAACAATTTGAACTTTTGGGAACAAAACTTGAATTTTCATCAAATTGTCTCCTTTTTTTTACTAATAATGCGGCTCTAGTTACCAAACATCAAAACTGGAATATTTTTACAATGTTGCCAAGAATTTTTAATACTTAACTAAGAAAATAATAAGTGTAACTTGTGCAAAGCTATTAATCGTTAAGGTCAACCTTAATACTAAGTGCTACTTAGTTATTGTGAACTTTTAAGAGTTAGTGGTGCAAACCGCCGTAAATGCAGTACTTTCGGAGTTATAATAAAAAAAATCGAATTCCAGGGGTATATCTTAAAAAAATCCTGAAAATTCGATTTTTTGATTATAAGTCGTAAACTATTGCATTTAGGCGGAAAGATTATATAACCTAAATTAAAGGTTCCGTAAAAATACATAATTTATGTCATATAAAATTTTTTGTAGCTTTTATAGTTTTTGGGATATTGACGTATAAATTTCTTTGATCTAAGTTTTAGGTAAGGAACAAGATACCGAGATATGGTTTTCGCGAGCTTGTTTAAGCGTCTTTTAGCTACTTTTCTATAAAAAACATCATATCAATGCATTTAATTTTTTTGAGAAAATGAACCACTTTTGTCGGAATTTCTAAAAAAGCCCTTGAGCGGCGACATGTGAAACTAACAAAACTTCAAATTATATAATATTTACAGCCCAAGAATAGCTCTTTTTAACTAGCCCAAGTTTGTTTAAATCGGTTTAGCCGTTTCGAGAATACAGGGTGTTTTTTACGAAAACTTTAAATACCCCCGACCACTTTACTTCTAGAGATACAGCAAAAATTGTCAAACAAAAAAGGTTTAAATTATGCTCGGCTATAAAAATCAGGTATTTTTTTGTTAGGTTAATATAGCAAAATTCACAAAAACATCACTTTTTTAGATTCAAGATTGCAGTTACGACCCCTAGCGGCCATTTCAGACACTTGAAAATAATTTCCAGCTATTTCTCTTGGCCACTTCTACTAAAAATATTTTTCCCCAACGCTGTGCGATAAACATTTTCCGAGATACAGCCGCTTACCTCGCTTATTTGGCCACCCTGTACATTATGGAATAGAAAGAGAACAAATCGTAGCAAGACCCTGGCTGGTTTTCTATTTCTATACTCCGACCCAGTTATTCAAAAATCCGATTATAGCCGAGAAAACTTACGGGGTCGGGTTTAAAGAGATTTTCTATTATAGACAGGAAATTTCTTCTCTGTGGTGTTACAGAGTTCGCCTGTAGGTTTCTGTTTTAAAGTTTTCTTTTAAAAAAAAATCTTTGCAATGGGACTTTTTTTTCTAAAAATGGTCGGGTTCTTAGGGACACACGGCCCCGATGAAAATATTAATTTATTTTATTTGTAAAAGCGATCTCGGTGTTTTTGGAACTTTTCGGAGCTTTCACTAGACTAAGTAAATTTATGTACCAATATTAATTAATAATTAAGTATCGATAAAACAGTACCCTTTTCCTAAGGCCTGAATATTTTTTTTCAATGTGCAATACTATAGATGTAAAAGTATATAATAAACCACTTGTTAGGGATTTTATTATTTAGGGCACAGATAGCGAACGTGAAAATATAACAAAACGCCCTGGAACAAATTAAAATATAAAATAAGTAAATATACAAAAAAAAATTGTATCCACTTTTAATAAAGTTGTTATATTTGTTCTAATATAACTAGTTTTTTACATTGGAGTGTAGGGAAAGATAATATTTTTAAATGTGGTAACACTGCAAAACTGGTAAAGATTTATAAATAAAGGACGGTAAAAGGTTTTGTATTTTTATGTGTTCTGGTGCAAAAGTTGTACAAGATCATCCCATGAAGACTGACCAGTACCTTATTTGTGACTTTCCCTGTATCGAAAGAAAACATTGTTAAATAGCTTACTGTATTTTTTTACAAAGTATTTAAAAGAATACTTAAGAGAATGATTTTAATTGAAATAAGGTAATTATTTTGAAGTAGGGTCCACCCTATTTTTGGATATAAAAAATTCTAAAAATTGGAATATCGGACATTTTTTTCATTCTGCCTATTTTAAGGCGCATTTTTAATTAAAAAAATAGCTGAACTATGAGAAATTAAAATTTATATCATTTTTTAGCCATTAATAGTGCCGAAAATGGTAAATTTTTTAAGGTTTTTAACGAAATTTTCAATTTCTCACTTCTTAAGGATATCGTCGTATATATATATATATATATATATATATATATATATATATATATATATATATATATATATATATATATATATATATATATATATATATATATATATATATATATATATATATATATATATATATATATATAATATATATATTATATATATATATATATATATATATATATATTTAATTTTTGAAATTGTTATTTCTCTATAACTCAAGTTGTTTTTGAGATATCGACATAAAAACTGAGGATCGTGGGTTTTTGGGGTTGAGGAATATGATTTTATTCTACTTTTTGACATAAAGTGTAGATGGCGCTAGTTACACCATATTCACACGCTGTTTCATGCAATAACTTTCATACTATTACAGTTTTATTATTTTTTATGGAAGTATGTGATAGAGTAATGATTTTTAAGGAAAAAAGGTGTACTACATTTATTTCGATTAAACAAACCGTTTTCGAAATATTTGCATTTAAACATTCCATTGCACAGTCAAAAAATAGTTAACAATATATTGAGATAACATTTAATAACAAATCAAATAATGGAATCACTTCAACAAATGCGCAAAATGTCCACCATTCACTTCTAATCTATAATGAAGCGATTCCATTATTTTATTCGTTATTAAATGTTATCTCGATATATTGTTAACTATTTTTTGACTGTGCAATGGAATGTTTAAATGCAAATATTTCGAAAACGGTTTGTTTAATGGAAATAATGTGTACTACATTTTTTCCTTAAAAATCATCACTTATCACATACTTCCACAAAAAATAATAAAACGGCAATAGTAAGAAAGTTATGGCATACAACAGCCTGTGAATATGGTTTAACTAGCGCCATTTACACTTTGTGTCAAAAAGTAGAATAAAATCATATTTCTTTTCCCCAAAAACCTCCGATTCTCAGTTTTTATGTCGATATCTCAAAAACAACTTGAGTTTTTCTCATTTTTACAAAAAAGAAAATTTACAATTTAAGAAAAAATCCACCCCATTTTGAACTAAGTGATTGTTTGGAAGTTGTTTTTTGTTAGTTCTGGGTAGTAAAAAATAGGGTGGATGTTTTTCTTATTAAATAGTAAATCTTCTAGTTTTCGTAAAAATGAAAAAAATCGAGATAATTATAAATAATATATTATATATAAAAAATCATCTTAGTTTTCATTTTTATAAATTAATTATTTTTCATCATGCGCCGTAAAAACAAACAAAATGAAAAAAATATTAGAAATCTCAATTTTTCGATTTTATTTTATCTAAAAATAGGGTAAACCCCACTTTTAATTTCAAAATAAGGTTTCCGTTAAGAAAATGGGTGTTTTATGCATAGATATATTATAGATGAAGCAAGAAAGAGAAAGAAGAGCGCGATACCATATCTGTCTGTCTCTCTTTACTAACGCATGTGAGCGAGAAATATATAGAGTACTGGGATCTTTTTTTTATCAAAGGACAGTTCGAGGCCTGGCTCCCTGCTCTATCTATAATACCTCTATGATTTTATGTCGTTTCTCTTTTGTTTTGAGTGAAATTATTTTCTTAAGTGATTTTCAAGATTCTGCAGGAAAAATACACAAGATTGCTGTCTCACTTTTTCTCTTAAATACGAGGAAGCCACAACTATGGCCCGTTCAGTCCTTATTGGATGACCCTGTAGCAGATTTTTAAAAGAATTGACTTTAAAAAGATTCTAAACAAGAAAATGGCGGATGAAATTAGTCACTATGTTGTACGTAGAACCGCGCTTTATTTCCAGGCGTAGTTTTAAAAAAATATGTGTCACTTGTTCAGTTGATAAATTTTACATTAAAAAAATAGTTAACTCTAATTTTTCTAAAAACTTTCGGCAACCAAGAAATATTTACACTTTTTTTGTTATGTACAGGGTATATATGTATAGTCTGCTGTTTTTAGCGCTAAGTTGCCATATCGTTTCTTATTTCATTTGCTGGGTATATCAGGATGCGTAACAAAATAATCTTAAAAGAATGATACTTTACCACATTTGGCAACGCTGTTTCATTGGATCATTGTATATGATTTGGTTCAATGATACAGTGTTGTCATATAGGTCATCGCTAGGCTCCGATTTAACCTAGCTCATAGTTTTGCATATACGACTGCATTCTGTTGTTAAATATCGATTCATCCCTATATCGATAGTTTTTAAGATAAATATCCTTAATGACTGATTATTTTTGTTATGTTTGGCAAATAAAAAACACATTTAATATTGTAAACGACTATTTGTTAAGAGTGTACTTAGATGCTTGTTAAAATTTTATGATCCCTTAATTTTTGCTTTTATTTTAAACAATGAAAGGTTTGTAAGAACTTTGAGCATATACCTACCAAAGGCGGCCTCTAGTAGGTATATGCTCGAAGGTAAGAAAGTTTAAAATAAAAGCAAAATAGTGAAATAATTTCAAAAACTCTTCGTTATTTTTCAACACTTGTGCTACGCCTTAAGTCTAAGAGCTATAAATGTATAAAAATATGGTATTAAGAACATCAAGTAGGACAATTTAGGAAATTTACTATTATTTATTTTAATAAAGACAAAATTCATAGATTTTGTCCATCATTATTGTATAATTGTATAAGTGATATATGAAAAATAAACCAAATAAATCGTAAAAACATTATTCAGTTTGTTATTTTTATTTTTTACGTTATTTTATTCGTTAAAGGATTATAAAGACAAACACCAAAAATTATATTTGTTGAACTTGCCCTAAACCTAAACATGAACTGCAGTTATTTCAAATAGATTTAAGAACTTATTGCTAAAAATACATAAATAAAAGAGGCATTATACCGCTTAAAAAACTGTTAAGTTCGTAATAAAAATATATTCTTTAATTGTGAAAAAAATAAAACAACTGGTATTTTTTTAATACAACTTTTTTTTATATACAATATTATCATTCGCGGTTTTTCTAAAACGTGTAAAATTTCGCTACTAACCAATAGATGAACAAGCAGAGTTTAATTTGTCGAAATTCCAAATTTCTTAAGAGCCCTAAATTTTCTCTAAAGCTTCGACAAAATACCTTTCTAGAGGCAGCCTTAACCTGAGCCCTGAGAAGAAGCGTGCGAAAGAATGCGCAAATAGGTCTAATATCTTTCTATCACTCGCTCGCGCGCTGTGTCGTCAGCCGGGAAGGGTATACATCCCTTTAGAGAATTTTATCTTTTAACTTCACGAAACATATACCTTCTGAAGGCAAATCTCTGAGCTTGGCCGGAAACAATTGGTGCGAGAACAAAAGAAGAATAGCAATATAACCTTTCCCTCTCATTCATGCTGTTTTCGCGTGCTGCTTCATGTGCTGAGCGTAATACATGCACGTGAGCAAGGAGAAAAATATACTGCTTTCTTTTTTTTCTGTACACGTAAGACAATCTGCCTTTGGCAGGTATATGCTTCAAGCTCGAAATTACAAATTTTCTTACAGGTGTATGTGTATCTCTACTATCTCTCATTCTCTCCTGCTGCATGAATCAGGGGCAAGGGAAAATGCTAGAATATGGCGTTTCTCTTCGCACGCTAGACAAAGAGAAGTTTAACTGCCTCTTATTATTCTCGAAGTTTTTACAGAAAATCTAGCCTTGAGAAATATGTTTCTCGAAATTACAAATTTTCCTTACAGGTGTAGGTATTTTCTACTTTTAAATACTGACTCCTAGAAATTTTAAATATGATGTTTAAAATTTTATTATTTTAAACAGTTTCAAAAATATGACTAACGTTTCCTCTATTTAAATAATTTTTTAAAAAAGTTAAGTTTTTTAAGTCAAAACTTTTTTTAATTATAATTTGGTAAGTGGTTTGCAAGAAAATTGAATTAAACATTACTGATCATGACAAAATTAATGCTTCTAAGCAATAAAAGCATATTTGTGTCGGCCTTACTGTTAGGGTATGTGTGAAGTTTTTATTTCACAGAACTAAATAATTAGAATTTGGTTCTTTCAGTATTAATAGTTCTCTCCCGGTTTCATATAATATACAAATATCTGACTCCCCATAACCCATAATTAATAAATTTCATAAACTTTAAAGCCTGCATTAAAAATATCAAAGGACTGCAACAAAATGTTCAGCCCTGATGCTACAATAAATTTGGTAATTTTTTATTTAATTGCACCTTCGCCAATTTTGATGATTTTTTGCATTCGGGTCTTTTTTGGGTTTGTGATCAGGAATCTGAAGTCATTTTTTCGGCAACGTTTCGTTCTCAAGATATTTATCATCAGGTTAATTACACCCTCGCCGATATAGATGAGTGGCACACAATATTTTATAAACGCCTTTTAAAACCTTATATTTTTATTTATTTTACACCCGTTTTCCATTAAATTGCGAACTTTCTAGTTTAAAGGCCGCAGTCATATTTGCTTATAAAATAACTAGTGTCATGGTTGCGGCCGCGTTGGGGCGGGTAAAAGTGGATGTTTGCAATAAAATGAAAAAAAAGGTGTAAAATAAATATAAAAACAAATTTTTTAAAAGGTGTTTGTGAAATATTGTGTGCTAATATAGTGTAAAAATTAAGAATTCTGTGCAAAAAGAAGGAGGAATAGTGTAAATAAGGTTAGTTTGATTTTTAACTTTGATGATGAATATCTCGAAAACGAAACGTAGCCAAAAAAATATTTTGGTAATTGTCTCGAAAGTTGCCTCCTCTCCGATTTTGACCAAATTTGGTATACTTTGCACGGGTTTTTTGGGCGCTGATTACGAATCTGAAAATATTTTTTCAGCAACGTTTCGTTTCGAGATATTCATCATCAGTTGAAAATCAAACTAACGTATTTACATATTTCCTTCTTTTGCACAGAATCTGATTTTACACTAAATTTGGCACATAATATTTAAAAACACCTTTTAAAAACATGTTTTTATATTATTTTACACCTTTTTTCCATTTAATTGCAAACCTCCACTTTCACACGTCGGATCGTGGCTGCAACCATGTTGCATAGAGAATCATGGCCGCTAAAGTGAAGCTTCGATTAATGGAAAAAATGTAAAATAAATAAAATATAAGGTTTTAAAGGGTGTTTATAAAATATTGTGTGCCACATATAAAAATCAAGAATTGTATACAAAAAAAGGGTGAATATAGTGTAAGTAAGGTTAGTTTGATTTTTAAATTTGATGATGAATATCTCAAAAACGAAACGTTGCCAATATTTTTTGTAATCACAAAACCCCGTATACAAATTTGCTCAAATCGGAGGAGACTTTGAGACATTACAATAGTTTTAGATTCGTAATCAACGCCCCAAAAAACCCCCGTATACCAAAGCGTTTCGTTCCCAAGATATTCATCATCAGGTTAATTACACCTGCGCCGATTTTGATGACTTTTTGCATCCGGGGTTTTTTTTAGGTCGCTGATCACGAATCTGAAGTCATTGTTTTCAGCAACGTTTCGTTCCCGTGATATTCATCATCAAGTTAATTCCACCTTCGGCGATTTTAATGATTTTTTGCATCCGGGAGTTTTTGGGTCTGTGATCGCGAATCTGAAGTCAATGTTTTTTGACAACGTTTCATTTTCGAGATATTTACCATCAAACTTAAACACATTTTCAGTGTTCACTCTTTTTGAAAAAAATATGAATTTTACAAATTTTGTGCAAAAAGAACGCGAAATACAATGAAAGTGCGGTTAGTTTGATTTTCAAGTTTGATGATAAATACCTTGGGAACAAAACGTTGTCGAAAAAAGTTGACTTCGGATTCAAACTTAGCGACCAAAAAAATCTTTGGATACAAGAAATCATTAAAGCCGGCGAAAAATGAAAAATTACAATAAATTTAAGCTAAAATCGTAACGAAAGAAAAAAGATGTAGCGATAGGGGATATCATTACCGTCTTCCTCGCACCTTGCCAAGGAAGTTTAAAGGTGCATGGAAGCCCAATGCTACGGCCCATTCGATCAAAAAATGTCCAGCCCGTATGAAAATAACTGTCAGAGTTGGCCCCGCCGATTTTGCGCAATAACGAAATTCCACGAAATAATTTATTGTGTTGCCACTTACACACTGATAAATCAGTGTGTAGTTAGGCAACACATTATACGTTTATGAGAGCCGTATTAGTTTCGATTATTTTGTTTGTGTGATTATATTTTTGGTTGCAGAAGTTTTTGGGGTTGATAAAAACCTTATTTTTTGTAGTGATTAGTGTTTATTAAATTGTGACTATAATTTTGTGTTTATTGTTTGTTACTTATAATATCGTAACAAAATGCCTAGAGATTGTATGGTTTTCTTTAAAAACCGGTAACATACCCGGCATTTTTACTTTAGGTTAGTATTTTTTATTTAAATTATGTGCTTTTTATAAGACGCAATGTAAGGTAACCGAATAAATATCAATTAATATCAATAAATATCAATTATGAAAAATAGAAACTGAAAATTTCATAGGAAATGCAGTGAGAAAAGTAGGGCAATCTTAAATATTAGATGAATACCAAATGTTTGTGTATTTCTGAAATCTTAAAAAAAAAATAAGGTTTTCATTTAGGTACTTTTATTTCTTTTTAAAAATTTAGTACATTTTTTAAAAGGCCCCAAAAATTTTTAACAAAAGACAGCCATATTTTAATATATAAATCCCTCTAATTGAATAAAAAAGTTCAATTTTATGTTAAATTCCCCTTTTTTTCTTTTTCTGTATTTGTATAAAAATAAATTAGTTTTTTTATTTCTTAAGCTACTTTCCCCGGAGGAACATAAAAGGGAATTTTGTGTTTCTTTGTTTTGCTCAAAATGTTTTTCCCCAAATTCCTTAAAGTTCCAAAAAGTTCCTTTTTTTTCGGAACAACTGTTTTCCCGTTTACGTTTTTTCTGGTTTCCAGTTTTGGGGGAAAATTCAAAGGGAAAATTGGGGAAAAACAGGGGAAAAAAAACATACGTTTTCAGGAAACAGATACTGCAACTTGTAGGAACCTGTTTTTTAAAAATTTTGGACACTACCATTATTTATATTATTTCCGATGTGTAGATCGTCTTTTTTTTAAGCATTGAGTAGGTTTATGCCACCAATTCACTTCTATCACGGAGACTTGGTTTCCCCCAAATTTGTGCTTTTTTTTTTTTTTTTCCGCCCCACTATATGGCCGCCTTGCCCTATTTTATTCTTGTCCATGTTTATCAACCGCGGGGGGAAACAAAAACTAAAAAACTCTCTTCTCAGTTACCAGAAACATTAAAAGTTCTGTCAGTGGAAAAAAAAAGTTTACATTTTTGCCTTCAAGTTCCAAAATTTCCCCAAAAAAAAAACACAAGGCAACAAAAATGTTGCTATATTTTATTTGTTCTACAATGAAAAGTTTTGCTTTAAACTTACATTATCAACTTTTTAAGCTCGACATACTGTAGACACATAATATTTAACGGTTACTGTTACAATGGATACCTAGGTACCAAAGGTTACTAAACATTTTTAACCACTGTTATTCTGTCTCATGAATGTTTGTTATTAGTGAAAAGTATATGCCTAAAAAGCAGCTATAAAAATTTTTACTTTTTAATGTACAACCACAACCTTAGGATTAGATTAAACTCATTTACACTATCTTGCCCTTCTTTTATTACAAAATTGGTAATAAGTACATGAAACTATCATACAATGTTTGAAATTTATTTTTAAAAAATCGTGTTGTTATTTATTTACAAAGATTTTTGGTAAAAATACGAAACTCAAAAATATCGATCATTTAAATAGAAGGCTGTAAAGTGGCGCCATCTGTTCTTTCCATATTATATCGGATGATATAAAATTCAATATTACACAATAATTTTAAATATTCTATGGTAGTATCGTTTAATAACCAACAATTTTGTGCAAAAATTTAAAAAAAAACAGTGAATGTTTGAATTTGACATTTGATGATGTCAACTTTATAGATAGTAACAAAGAAGTCCGGCTCTGACCTATTATTCGTTGCGCAAACTCCGCGGGGCCAATCCCCCGATTCCCGCTGCCCTGCACGCTGGACAATTTTGTTCTACAGTATTGGGCTTCCATACACCTTTAAACTTCCTTGGTTGGCGGGCAAAAAAGTTATTTCTGCCAGCCAATAACCTGCAAGGTGCGAAAGAAATAGCAGTGGTATCCTCTATCGCTCACTTTTTCTACTTCCGTCACGATTTCAGCGCATTGAGAACCTTCTTCAGTAATATATACTCCAAGGTTCATAAAGATAAATAACATTAAAAAAATTATACACCTTTGATAAGAGCGTTTTACGTAAAAAGAGTATAAAATAGTATACCCTATTTCTAAATAACAACCAAACCGATAACCTGGGATGGTGGTTTTTAGTTTGTCAAGAAGATTTTCTGCAGTGGTGGCTGGTGACGCAATGTCGGGCGAGACTTGTCAGAGAAACCAAACTTCGCAAACAATGAGTCAGTACTCTGCCGTATATGTAACCACTCCTAATGAGGAAGTGGCTAAAAAAATTGCACACGGACTGGTAAATATTTCTATTATTTTTTGCCATTTTTTACTCTTGCATTATTTTACAATATAACGGTCATTTCTTAGAAGTTATTTCCCGCTATAACATTTTTGTTTTTTAAGGTAAAAAAATAAAATTTGGTATGTCAGTATTTTATACAAATATGCATGGTTTGACCCGTGCACTTATCTTGTATCACTTCCGGTTTGACTGGAAATGACTAGTACTTTCAAATTTTAAGTGGGACCACCGATATATTTTCTCTTATTTTGATAAGATATATCATTTTTAATGATTTTTTATTTAGTTTAAAGCTTTATTTAACTGGGCTCACCCGTGACCATACAATAACCGGTTTTACGCCGGGTTGGAACGAACTTATTGAAAGGTTTCAATATATTTCAGGTTAAAGGAAAACTGGCAGCTTGTGCAAATTTAATTCCCAAAATAACCTCGATTTACGAATGGGAGAACAAGATTAACGAAGACTCGGAAGTGCTCATGATGATCAAGACTAGAACGTCAAAAGTTGACAGTTTGACAGCGTATGTCAAAGCAAATCATCCGTATCAAGTTTGCGAAGTGATAGCGGTACCGATCACCAATGGGAACGAGGCTTATCTCAAGTGGATTTCCGAGGTGGTTCCAGAAAAATAAATGATTTTTTTGTTGGATTAAGTCTTATTTTTTTTGTATATTATAGGTACAGTGTGATCAATTAATTCCCATATTATAAGGTTTTACTTTTGTATTAATAGTTTTATTCCAAATTTGATTTCAGCATCAATTTTTGCTTCAAACGAGATGAAAATTAACCAAAAAACTGCTAATTTTTATTATTTTTTTCTTACTTCCGTTTCGGCTTTTACCCAATGACACGCGATTGGAAGCTTACGCTTTTTTGTGGGAATCGACCGCAGTCGCGCGGAAAGACTGTGTTTTTGCTCGTGAATATTTTTCAGGGAAAAACTCGCCGCCAATTAATGGAGTTTTTCTTCTAGGCCTAGGCGTTGATTTAATTAAAGAGTTAAATTTTTTGATAATAAAAAAATTATAAAAAAAATTAACCGGTGTTGAAACTTCTAAATTTTATTATAAAAAAACAATAAATAATTTAAGAGATATTGCGATTTTTTTGTTAATTTTCATCTTGATTGAAGCAGATGCAATGTCAAATTTCAAATAAAACTATTAATAAAAAATCCCATATTATGCGAATTTTACTGGTCACTCTGTATTAAAAGTAGTTTTAGGAGTTTCAAAAAAATATGTTTATTCAAGAAGGATAAAAATAAATATTAGCACTGCAAAATGTGTTTTGATGTACATTATTTTTACGTTAACTTCAAAAAAAAAAATTTTTTTTTAACTACTATGAACAAAAGGATAATTTAAAAAAATTAAACCGAGTTCAAAAAATTACTTAAAATTATCAAATAATATTTTTGGAATATAACCTAAATTAATAAAAAAAAAACAAAATCAAAAGTAAGTAGGGAACAAATTAGGAGGTTTGGTATAAAATTTAGAATATTCTAAAACATTTTTAAAATATCCTTCATTTTATAACAAATCTGTTACATATTTACTTTTAATGCTAGGGACTTGGTATGGTGGCAGTAATTTTTATATGATTTTATCGTCTGACAGAGGTTGATAATATTAGAACTAACAATAAGTAAAATAATATTTTAAACAATTTCTGCCATTCATTAATTGCTGCAATATAAAATAGGAGCTTGCAAAAAAATATTAACAAAAATAATTGTCATGATATTATCGCTTCTGTCGATAGTCCAAATAAATTGTATTTAAAATAAAAAAAAAATGCTAGTGGCAGAATTTTTTCCTGCTGTGCTTTTTATAAATATATATATTTTTAATTTGTATGATATGTATATAAAAGAAATAAATTACTACATCGAAAGGCAGATTAGAATAAGAGATAAAAAATTACATTTGCCACTATGATGATGTTGCATTAATAAATAATCTGTATGGTTGAAAAAATGTTAAAAAAAAGTTTTAACATCGTTTCTGACTTCAAGTCTAATATTTCTATTAGTTATCAGAAGCATAAAAATTAAAAGGTGAAAAAATCGATACTGTCTTTTCGAAAGCAGAAGTCTTTTACTAATTGAGGACAGCTGTAAGGAAGTACCTACAAATACACACTCACTTTATTATAGTATATTATATTTGTTCGCATGGAACAGAAAGTTAGAAAAAATAGGTGGTTTACAACCGGGAATGAAGGTCACAGAGAGAAAAAGAAAAATATAGATTCTCCAAAACACGTTATAAACAACGTAGCGCGTTCTAATATTTGGACCATCTAATCAAGGAAGTTTAAAGGTGTATGGAAGCCCAATGCTATGGCCCATTCGATCAAAAAATGTCCAGCCCAGTATGAAAATAACTGTCAGAGTTGGCCCCGGATTCTGCGCAATAACAAAATTCCACGAAATAATTTAATGTGTTGCCTCTCACACTGATAAATCAGCGTTAAAGCCAACCATTGTAATTTTATGAGACCGGAGTACCGTTTTTGGATTGATCAAAACATTCTTATTTTAGTGATTAGTGTTTATTAAGTTGTGACTATAATTTTGTGTTTATTGTTTGTTATTTATAATATCGTAAAAAATGACTAGAGGTTGTATGGTTTTGTCTTTGAATCCAAGGTAACATACCCGTCTTTTAACTTTAGGTAAGTATTTTTGTATTTAAATTAGGTGCTTCTTATAAGACGTAACGTTAGGTAACCGAATAAATAATAATATACCAATTATGAATAATAGAAAATGAAAATTTCATGAAATATTAGTGAGAAAAGTAAGGCAATCTTAACTATCTTTAGATGATTTCCACAATGTTTGTGTATTTCGGTGGATTATTAAAAAGAAATAAGGTTTACATTTAGGTACTTTTATTTCATTTAATAATTTAGTACACTCTTTTAAAAGATCAAAATTATTGATTACTGGGCAGACCAGGCAAATTTTAATATAAACAGATCCCTCTAATTGAATGAAAGGAAGTACAATTTTGGTACGGTTTTTTGGAGCGCTGATTACAAATCTAAAAAAAAAAAATCGGCAATGTTTCGTTTTCGAGATATTCATCATCAAAATTGAAAGTCAAACTAACCTTATTTACCCTATTCCTCCTTCTTTTTGCACAAAATTCTTGATTTTTACACTAGATTGGCACACAATATTTCACACCACCAAAACTTTTTTTTTATGTTTATTTTACACCTTTTTTACACTTTTATTTTTTAAGCAAATATGGCTGCTGCCTTTGAACTTTAAAGTTCGCAATTTAATGGAAAAAAGATGTAAAATAAAAAAAAATACAAGGTTTTAAAAGGTGTTTATAAAATATCGTGTGCCACTTTAGTGTAAAAATCAAGAATTGTGTACAAAAAGAAGGGAGAATATAGTGAAAATAAGGTTAGTTTAATTTTCAACTTTGATGGTGAAGATCTCGGGAGCAAACGTTACCAGACTTTTCAGATTTGTAATCAGCGCATAAACCCCTTATAAATTTGATCAAAATCGGAGAGGAGCAACTTTCCAGACAATACCATTTGTTTAAAAATAAATTAGATTTTTGGTTTTTAATCTTGCATTATCAACTTTTTAAGCTCGACATACTGTACACACATAATATTTAACGGATACTGTTACAATGGATATCAGATCCCAAAAGGGTTTCTAAACATTTTAACCACTGTTATTCTGTCTCATGAATGTTTGTTATTAGTGAAAGTATATGCCTAAAAAGCAGTTATAAAATTTCCACTTTTTAATGTACAACCAGAATCTTAGGATTAGATTAAACTCATTTACACTATCTTGCCCTTCTTTTATCACAAAATTGGTGATAAGTACACATTTAAATAAAAGGCTGTAAAGTGGCGCCATCTATTCTTTCCATATTATATCAGATGTTATAAAATCTAATATTACACAATAATTTTCAATATTCTTTAGTAGTATCCTTTAATAACCAACAATTTTGTGCAAAAAATAAAAAAAAAAACAGTGAATGTTGGAATTTGACATTTGATGATGTCAATTTTATAGATAGTAACAAAGAATTGGAAATCCGGCCTGACCTACTATTTATTGCGCAAATTCCGCGGGGCCAACCCCCTATTCCCGCTGCCCTGCACGCCTGGACAATTTTGTTCTACAGTATTGGGCTTCCATACACCTTTAAACTTCCTTGGGTTCTACATATACATGTCTTTTATATTACATCTAAAATTAAAGTTGTGGTTGTAGGCTGTCTACCATCCCATCGTTTTAAAAAGACGATGAGATGATAGCACTAATTATTTTTTTTACAGTTTAATACCTAATTATTTTTTAATTTTTGTTTAAGGTAGTTCACTGGTAAAACTCCTTTTCTTAATAATTAAATAAAATTGAAATATAGAGTTATTAAAAGTGTCTTTTACCTAATTAAAAAAAACGATTTTTTTTTAATCGTCTGTGAAGCGAGATATTAACATTAACATAATTATCATTGTCGATATCTGTCAAGTATGAAAGTCATGCATTCATTTCAGAATATCTTGAAAACGGTTCTACATTTTTTTAAACTAATGAAATATTAATTTTGATGACGGTGGTAAAATTTCCACCGAAACGTAGATAAGTGCTTTAATTTTTTTGAGGTTTTTGGGGAGTCTTTTCTTGTTTTTGTTTTACGCGATCTGCCAGTTCATAGATGTCAATAGGGCTGAGCAGCTAGCTCAATACCCCGGGACCAGGACCTAAGTGGTCCCATTCTCTAGAAACTTTGAACGCGAGTAATCTCAACAAAGGCATATTAAAACATGAATCCACTACAAAACTTTAGAACTAATTTATTAAGTTTTATATTTGATGGCTTTGCAGATAACGAGAATTCAAAAAAAGTTTTCTCCTAATTTCTTTTATACCTACTTGTGACTTTGTTTTTGCTAGTTAATTAAGTGTAAATATAAAAAAATATTATGTCATAATTTGGAGTTAATATTTTTTAAAATTACTTTTTTTATCAGTCGTAACTTGCGTACGGATCTCTTTAATACTCGGTAGGCTGTGCTCAGTACTGTCACGCCTCGCATTCCGATTGGCTGGGAATAAAACATTCTTGCATTAACAACAGTTGAATACTGTTGATGGGAAATTTTTCACGGTGCTCTTTGATGTGACTCGAAACCATAAATATTGCTTAATCCGCACCAATGTGCCAAATTATAATAACATAGATTTTAAAGAAATATTCGCCATTTTGTCAAGAATCTGGATAGTTTAGGTTTTATGGAAAGGAAAACTATCCCACCAAAAACGCTTATGTAAACAAGGACCAAGTTCCTATCCTAAAATCTCAACTTCTTAAAGTACTAAGATCTAAAATTAGACCAAATACTGTCCACAATTTTATTCTAAATAAATTACAAGAATGGGAAAAAGTTTCCAGCCCAAGCAAGAAAAAAGCAAAATATGGGTTAACAATTATTTATACATTTTTACAAAATCTAATGACATACTACGTAATTTTTACTAATTTAAACCCATTTAACGATATTATACAACATTAGATAATTACCAACCTATAACTAATAATCCATCGAGCGTGGTCCTTATCAAGTTAGCTTTGAAAATAAATGGATGCTAAAATGTCAAAAATCCAACAATTTTTATTTCAAAATATAATTTTTAGTGTTGTGCTATTGTGTTTTTAAAACATGCCTTTATTGCTTGAAGAAGCAGTTGATATTATTGCTATTTATTCTCTAGTGTCTGCAAAATGCGACAATAGCATAGCTGCAAGGCTGTATGTATTGAGATATCCTTAGAAAGGCCGGTACGGCAGCGGCAGCAGAATGTTCACTTGTTTAGCAAATCGCTTTTGTACCACGGGAAGTGTTCTTCGCCCCTTACACAATCAACGTTTTTGCTTATGTAGAGTTTAATCGCTAAGCAACAAAGGCATTTTTAAAGAACACAATAGCACAACACTAAAAATAATATTTTTAAAAAACACAATAGCACAACACTAAAAATAATATTTTCAAATAAAAATTGTTGGATTTTTGACATTTCAGCATCTTTTTGTTTTCAAAGCTAACTTGATAAGAACCACGCTCAATGGATTATTACAGTTTTAGGTTGGCAATTATCTAATGTTGTCTAATATCGTTAAATGGGTTAAAATTAGTAAAAACCATGCAGTATGTCATTAGATTTGTAAAAATTTATAAATTTAATTTTTACCTAAAGAAATCGGCCTAGGTAGAAAACATTGTGTCGTTAAATGCGTTACGTCTCTATGTCGTATTTATATTTTTGCTAATATATTCGGTTTGAAAAGAGATATTAAATTGCGGTTTTCGCTATTTTGTTGGGATTTTTTTTCTTAATCTAAATATGTTAAAGGGTATATATCATTGTATTTAAAATTTTCAAAAAATTTCGTAAAATAGGTTGGTTTTACCTTGACGCCCTCTAGCGGCGTTTGTGAGATGAGTGTAGCAATAGTTTATACACCTGAAAATAATGCTTAAAATGCGCTTCTAAATGAGACCAAGTTTACTAAATTCGGTGAAAGCAAACCGGAGTTATTAGCACTTTTCTGAATTAAACTTTAACCTTCCCCCACCACTTTAATTTAGAACTGACAAAAATTACACCTGAAGCTTCTTTGTTTAGAAAACATTAAAGAATAAAATAGAACCACTTATTGATACACTTTATTTGATATTTTTTTGAGAAATGTATATTTTTATGTTTTGTTGTTACCCTTACGCCCCCTAGCGGCCATCCCACAGACTTGAAAATAATTTCCAGCAATTTCTCTTGGTCACTTTTATCTAAAAAATTTTTCCCGATAGTTATACCATTAGTAGTTTCTGAGATATAGCCGACTACCTCTCTTAGTGGAACACCCGGTACAATAAGGACGAAAGTTCGAAACAATTTTGTTAATTAACAATTGCCTACCTTGTTGAAAAATTAACTTTAAGTTAAATTTTTAACGGAAATAAATTTTTTAAAGTGTTCTGAATACACCATAATTTTTTAAAATTTTTGAATTATTATTTAATACTCTAAAAAAATTATTTAGTGTTACGTACTCGCGAAAGCCCACTTTCAGCGTCAGAATGTTTCAACAATTACCTAACTTAACTGTTTTAATTTTTTTAGAGGTTATTAGAATACTTATATTAATCTACATACCAAATCTTATACCTTTATGTGGAACGATATCGAAGTTATGGTAGGAGAGAAAACACGCTGAAATATTTCTTGTAATACACACTAGAATATTCCTAGATTTTTTTATATAAGTAATTTATATGTTTTAGAGATTTTCATACAGATATAAAAAAGTACTTTGGTGCGGACAGTCTATATCCATCGAAATAATAATACAACTTGTGGGTTGGTATTATGTTTTTTTGTCTGTGCATTGTCCGATCCGCTTTTGTTGTACCGTGTACACGGCGAAGAAATGTCATTGTGACAGCCTCGTATTGTTACATTGTCGAAAGTGGGTTTTTTCTCTTTTAATAAGATGGCGTTTGATTGGAAATTCTTAATATCCGTCAATAATTTTGTAAACGATTATATACCTGTTTGTAATATCGTAATTGCTAAATGTGTTGTTACATTTAAAGCGTGTCATAGGTAAAAATGCAACAGGCGATCTATTCTCTAATTTCAAATATACAGAGTCGCTACGAAATCAGTAATGTCGCCCAAAAACCATGCGTATCGATTGTTCGATATTAGAGAAATGAATTTTCGTTCATGATTGTTGTATAGTCTGTCTCAAAGTATACCGTGTTAGCTCTTGCCTTCATTTATGGATTATACCTGCCGACAGCAATAAAACTGCGGATCGGTAGGTATTAAAGGACAGAACATTAGGGACGGACTTTAATAATATAAAGATTTATAATTTATTGTTTATTTAGTTAAGTATAATCTGAAAATTACATTAAGAAATTAAATATATGCAAAGTGTTAATAAATTTATAACTGCATTATCTATACATAATTACATTTTTAATCTAAATATCTAAATCTAATTCTGTTTCACTATCAGAGTCATCATTGAGATTAATTACAATAGGATTTATGTTGTTTGTATAAAAATGTAAGAGTGCTCAATTTTTATAATGTGCTGTAGTGAATTTTCCAGCTCTCCACTGGTATGATAGTAATTACTTTTTTTATCAAATTTATAACACTGGGACTTAAAGTAGGTATAACATTTTCTGCTCTGATCTTTGATTTTACTTGGTTCCACAAATGCTCTATGTTAACCCCATCAAGATAATACTACTACGAATAGATGGTTCATTTAAATGGGGCGTTTTAAATCAGTTCGGAGATATCAATGCTTCCGTAAATGCGAATAAAATTAAGTCGGTAACCTCTGCCCCAGCGAAACAAACCGTGCGACATTGCCAATGTCTGTCGCTTGACCTTATTCAGACACGAAGTAGCGAAAGCGGGCGGCTAAACGGTATGTGTATTTTCTAGTCGCGTTTCATCACGCCAATTGTAAAGGCCTGCCGGCAACACTGTTTAACTTTCGTTCAAGGATAGCGCGAAAATCTCTCTATGGACATCGGCTCGCGTTAGCCAAAGTCCATTAGGGTATCAAAAATATAGCATACAGTGATACGGAGAGCCGTAAGACAGTATGCCAGCCTGTTCAGCCAGAATTATTACATACATATTGTTTTTTAATTGCATATGAATTTAGGACTTCCAAAAGTTGCGCTTTTTTGTAACTGAATTCAAAATAAATATCATTTTCTAACAAATATTCCTGGATTTCAGTTTTTGAACTTGATGAAGCTGGTGCTTTGTGTAGCAGACGGCTGTGGTAGCTTGCGTTATCCATGGTAATAACACTGTTGTTTGGAATATTTTTTAAAATATAATTTTTAAACCAGTTTTCAAAAAACTCTGCACTTGTATCCTCATGATAATCCAAGCTAGAATCCTTAATATTCTTTGCAGACAACAGCAAGCAGTTTGGGACAAATTCGTCTTCTGAACCAGCGTGTATTATGGTAATGCGTTTTCCTTTATTTGAAGGTGCTGACAGTTTCGACTAGAATCAACCCATCCTTTGGATACTGTGTTGTGTGTATCGAACCATGTATCATCAAGGTAAATTATGGATCTGTTTTCTAACCTATATCTTTTAATTTCTTGAAGGTAATTAAATCTCCAAGTGCGTAATCTGTGCGATTCCATTACTACTTGTCTTTTGTCTATTTTGCGGTATTTAAATCCCAATTAACAAACAACTTTATGGAGGGTAGCACGTGGTTTCGTCTTCGTTTAAGTAGACCTCTACTGATTAAAGTTTTATACACATTTTTCACAACCTGTTTTGCATCTAATGACAAATGACAGCTTTTACGAAATGCAAAGTAAAAATGGTTATTTAACACCGCCACTAAAATATTAGCCAAAATATTAATATGCCTAATGGTTAATACTCAAAAATACCTTGCCCACCCCTGCCGTTATGAACAAATAGGTTTACCCAATAACTATAGGTAATAAAATCGTTAAAGGTTTATTGGGGAACGATATACTTTGAGACAGACTATACCTTAGTAGCGACTGAATTTTTTATTGTTGAGTAATTATCATTTTACTTTCAACTTTGTTTCATTCGCGCAATTGTCTTACCCAATACCATTCGTACCTAGATTTTGAGCCAGATATTTTTTGCCTGGTCTTGATAACTTTGGAAATTTAACATGTTTCTCAAAATCACTTAAGCCAAAATAGCACAAAACGCTTCCTTCAAAAATCCAAGCTACTGGCAACAAAATAATTTTTAAAGAAAGGGTTTTTTTCTGACCTTTATGTTAGCTTATCTATGGGGTTTTCCTTTTCCATATGGAATTTTCTTATTATTTGTCAACCAAGATTTATTGACAAATATAAGGTATACTAAAAATCGAGGCTCTTGATTAAGATTACTTTTAATGTTATTTGGGACTAAAAAAAGAAGAAAAGTTATAGTTTAAAAACACTAAGAAAACACGCTTTTATAGCCAATCGAACTAAAAAGTAGAAAATCATTTTTAAGTATGAAGAGTTTTTGTTACAGTGATACAAAGTCCAATAATCAATTATGAATAATTAGTTTAAAATAAGATTAAAATAAAAATTAAGTTATTAACAAAATAATTCAAATTAAGTAAAATAGCGTGGGGTGCAAAATACTATATTTTTATAATAACTCTTATTTTGTTAATAGCTACTAATTGAGTAATTG
Organism: Listronotus oregonensis; assembly: GCA_019359885.1. Lineage (NCBI taxonomy): Eukaryota > Metazoa > Arthropoda > Insecta > Coleoptera > Curculionidae > Listronotus > Listronotus oregonensis. Next base: position 2,730 of record JAHBCN010003277.1, on the reverse strand, counting down.
TAACATTGAATATCAAGCACCCCACTTTTTTACTATACTTTAATTATTTTGTAAATAATTTAATTTTTATTTTAATCTTATTTCAAATTAATTAGTCATAATTAATGAACTTTCTATCACTGTCATACAAACTCTTTATACTTAAAATTTATTTTCTACTTTTTAGGTCGGGTTGCTATAGGTAAAAGCGTTTTTTTTTTAAATTTTTTTTAAACAATGATATATTCTTCTTATTTCTTGTGCTAAAATGTATAAGTACTTGATAACCTTTATGGCGGTCTTGACTTTGCCTTCTAATCTTTTCTATTTAAATTATTAGATCTTTATCGGTGTTTGTCGACAATGGTTCAATGAAGGTGTGAGAAATCCAATAACTGCCATTATTTGTCAGGATATTTAACCAATTTCCGTTGGGCCGATAGGTGCCACGAAGGTGCCAAAGCGACGCCGGATATTATCGAGCAAATATTTGAAGTTCTTTATTGGTGTCGTGAAGTTTGTTTTTCTAAGTTAAAGATTGTTTTTGTAGCGAAAGTTTCCGTTTTTCGATAAATTATTTGAAAGAGGTACGGTTTTAGATGGGCGCTTGAAATAGAGGATATCTTTTGTAATTTTGAAGTGTTTCAAAACTTCCCTAAAAGTATTTTAAATAAATTGGTGTAGTCTGTCTCAAAGTATATCGTTTTGGCTTTTGACGGACCATACTCCAATAAACCTTTAACGATTTTATTATCTATTGTTATTGGGTAAACCCATTTGTTTATTAGGCATATAAATATTTTGGCTAATATTTTAGTGGCAGTGTTGAATAACCGTTTTTACTGTGCGTTTCGAAAAAGTTGTTTTGCGAGAATATAACTATGTCGCGTCGAAATAATTTGTCATTAGATGCAAAACAGGTTGTGAAAAATGGGTATGAAACTTTAATCATTAGAGGACTAATTAAACAAGAAGCTTTAAAAGAAACCTGTCTACTTACAAAAACTCTAATATCATCGATAAGGGATATTATTATTAGTGAAGAATTGAACAAAAGAAAAAAACGTAGTGATTTTTAATCTCACCGTAGTGTGATCAGAACCTAATAAGAAGGAAAATATATTGTTTTTATGAAAGCGTAGTTATTTCTACTTTGGATAAACTGAAAAAGAAGCTAGACGAAGACGAAACCTATATAAATATTAGCCGTTCCACCCTCCATAGAGTTGTTTGTAAAATGGGATTTAAATATCGCAAAATAGACAAATGACAAGTAGTAATGGAATTGCACAGATTACGCACTTGGGGATTTAATTACCTTCAAGAAATTAAAAGATATAGGTTAGAAAACAGATCCAAAATTTACCTTGATGAAACATGGTTCGATACACACGACACAGTATCAAAGGATGGGTTGAATTCCAGTCAAAACTGTCAGACGAAAGACCTTCAAATAAAGGAAAACGCATGACCATAATACACGCTGGTTCAGAAGACGGATTTGTCCCAACTGCTTGATGTTGTCTGCAAAAATATTAAGGATTTTAGCTTGGATTATCATGAGGATACAAGTGCAGAACTTTTTGAAAACTGGTTTAAAATATCTTTTAAAAAATATTCACAACAGTGTTATTGTCATGGATAACGCAAGCTACCACAGCATCTGCTTCACAAAGCACTGCTTCATCAAGTTAAAAACTGAAATCAGGAATATTTGTTAGAAAATATATTTATTTTAATTCAGTTACAAAAAAACGCATCTTTTGGAAGTCCTAAATTCATATGCAAAAAAAAAACAATATGTATGTGATAATTTGGGTGAACAGGCTGGCATAAATGTCTTACGGCTTCCTCCGTATCACTGTTTTTAACCCCATAGAGCATTTGTGGAACCAAGTAAAAAAGATAGAGAGAAAATTTTTACACCTACTTTAAGTCCAGTGTTATAAATTTTTGAAAAAATTTACCTCCCTTTAAATTTCTTAATTTTTTCCCAAAAAAACATAAATCCTATTGTAATTAATCTTAATGATGACTTTGATAGTGAAAAGAATTAGATTTTGATATTTAGATTAAAAAGTAAATTTTTATAGATAATGCAGTTAAAATTTATTAAAACTTTGATATATTTAATTTCTTAATGTAATTTTAAAATTATACTTACCTAAATAAACAATAAATTATAAATCTTTATATTGTTAAAGTCCGTCCCTAATGTTCTGTCCTTTAATACCTACCGATCCGCAGTTTTATTGCTGTCGGCAGGTATAATCCATAAATGAAGGCAAGAGCTAACACGGTATACTTTGAGACAGACTATAGTAAAACAAGTTTATTAAAATTACTCAAAATGTCATCGGCTTCCTATCCTTTAATTTTATTTTATAATTTTTAAAATATTTATTGTAGTTAAAATCTAAGACTTCCATTGTTTTTATTTGTTAATTGATACCAACGTTTCGGTTAGTGATGCATCATCAACCGTTTTCAAGTAATTCAGTTATCACTTGAAAACGGTTGGAGACATAATAACCGAAAGGCTGTGTATAAATTAACAAATAAAGACAATGGAAGTCTTAGATTTTAGTTTTATTCAAAACCTTTTTTTGTAGTTGTCTCGAAAGTTGCGGCAACGCTTACGGGGGCTTTTTGAGACGCTGACCATATTGTGTGTTAAGTTAGTGTTAAAATCAAGAATTGTGTAAAAAAAAGGGGAAAGTAAAATGGGGGTTAATTTGGTTTTTTAAATTT